>MNPL01001312.1:0-20994 GCA_002081605.1 Tropilaelaps mercedesae
CCTCGCCACTTTTCTGTACCACTGACCGGTTCAACTCATCCACACGGCCCGGCGGATTTACGAATTCTGTTTCTCCTATTTCGCGAATATCCTTGACTGAGTGAGTGACATAGTACAGCAATCCGTATTTCCTCGTGCGACAACGGCCACGTTGACGTAGAGTATCCTACGATTGTATCGCGGGGAAGCCTTCGCCTTCGAAAGTTTTTCGTTCCTGCGCTTTTCTCTTCGAAGGTCGACTCAGCTTCTGTGTTCGAGAGAGTGACGACGAACAAAAGACCGTATGGGCGTATAGCATTTGTTTTACTGGAAAGGGCTGTAGCCGATTTGCATTCGAAGCTTTTTGCATCGGAGTTTAGCACGAAGCTGCGAGACGGACACAAATCTCGGAGCCGACGTCGGTCCTTTAGTGCACGAACCGATCTGCCGTTTTTCTGTTCGAAGCAGAATTGCTACAAATCATTATGCAGTCATTTCTCCTCGAAGGCGCTTTCGTTGTGCATTGGAATGGTGGTCAAATGGTTGCTCTTCACGCAAATAGCCTAGTTGAAATTTCTCGCTAGCTTTTTCCGCCGACTGATGATTTGAAAAATTAAAAAGTGCAAATTAAAAATAGCTAAGCATTTATGGCAAAAATGATTCTTGAGATGTGTGTGGTAAGCGAGCGTACAAAAAAGTTCAAAAAAAAAGACAAAATAAGCGCCGTCAGATCTGCCGAAAGCAAAAAGATATCCGAGGTTTTCGAATAGCCTCGAATTGTGCATAAAGCATATTTTTTTATTCCACGAGTTTAAGCCCCCCCTGTCCTAAATTGGTTTACGTCTCAATCCGTATACAGAACGACAGGTCCCAACATCTGGAGTCGGGGTTTGAATAGGGCGTCAATATCTCCCGGATTTGTTGCATAAATGTTCGATATGCTCTTCACACGACTAGAACTGTCCAGCTGTTACGATGAATGGCCGTTCTATGTTGGCCTCGTCATTTGGATCTTCACTTGAGGGATGCATCCCCGCAGAACCGTTATGTTATTTCATCAACCTCGTACATTTACGGTAGGCTACAAAAGCATAAAGCGCACCACTTACGTATACCTGAAGACCTGGCTATTCTTCTACGGCCGCGCGTTTCTTGCCGCACTCTGCTTGTGTAAAGCATGCCGGGGAACTGAGAGTAAAGCGTATTGGAACTTATGGGGTGCGCATATGGACTCATAGGTGGATGGTGGGCTTAATCAAATCAACTCACCTGTTTTATCCAGCTGCTCTCACGTCTAATTACGACGAGATGGAGGAAACCCGTCTCAACCGATCGAAGGTCGAGGAGCGAGGTCATGGTGATGTTCGTTTGTCGGCTAAGGGTGGGCAAGGGAGTCCTCTTTTTTGAAAACAATATTTCTCCCTGCCGCCTTCTTAGTCGCCACACAATTACGACGATGTTTGCCGTCATGCCCGAAGGATCGGCATAGGCTTAACCTCGGCGAACTCGAGTGAAGCTCAGGTCCTTTGAATTACCTCGGCTGAGATGCTTCCGGTGGAAGTCGGAGCCTTGCGGAGATGGCGAAGATCGAAGTGTATCAGCGTTTGGCAAGCCTCGTTTCGCGACCTACAGAGAATTGCTTTCCCTAACCAATTATGTTGACGTAACTAAAGAGCGACTGGCATAGGTGCTAACCATTGGCTATTATGTCATGCATCCAGAAGCTTTAAGGCCAGTAGTACACGTTACCGACAGTGCTACACTCTTCCAAAAGATCTTTTTCAATTCAAGCCCGGAATTATTCTCCTATTACTTCGAGCGCCATAAGTACGCAAAGCGACCCCGAGATCCCGAATCACCAGCCTTACCCGAACGAGCGATCGGCGAGTTTATAGCCAAGGCTTACTTGGCTATCCAGGTCACTTTCGCGGCCCAACCGGGATGAAATCATATTTCCGTCTCGACGCTAAAATGTATCTAGGCACTATTTTCACTGTGAAAGACCCCACCGAGTTTCGCCCATCACTGCCCAGTTTCGAAGAAATTAAACACTAGTGTAAGACTATAGTGATCATTATACGATTTAATTTTTTTCAGGGCTGGCCATCAGCCAACATTTAACGTCTACGGTAGCACTTTTTCCATTACTTCATAGGACGGACCCCATATAAATGTGAATGCGCAACGGCGAGGATCGGAGCCACGTGTCTCTTCCAGTCGCAATATGCACACGAATGCACCCCAAGCCACCAAGCTCGACGATCATTATACGATTTGTCAATAAGTAAGCGTGCTTTCTTCAATTCTGGCGAAGGAGTCAGTATGTATGTTTTAGCTGCATTCTATTAGCAACTAGCTTTCGTCGCAGTAACTCTGTTTCCTCTTTGAGGTGGCGTGCGCCTGCACTCTTGAATAGCAGTTGACTGTTGCCTTTAAGTTGAAGGAGGAATAAAGGCGCACGAACGATACACACGTTTAACCAAATCGAAGTAAGAGTGGGCGGCCCATTAGCAAAATACGCTCAGCGAACTAAATCGACCCGGAAATACAATTTCCTTAGGGTAGGTCCTTCCCTCCCCCATACACAGGACGGTCCAATGCGCGGCGGATGAGCTCAGAACGTTTGAGAGAACGCCCCACAAACTTCCGATGGTTACCGGAACAGCCTCACCTCAACTTATCCCATTAGTTACTTGACATTTGCCGAGAATATTATCTAGAAATTACTGACGTGGACGCCAGCCACCCGCCAATGTGTCTGAATACGCGTCCGAGCCCACGCACGTCGCAACAACTACAGCGGTACGGTTCAAACATAGAAATAAATTATTTGCTTTCCATACACAGCAAACCTCTGTTGAGGCAACCCAGCGCCAAATCGTAGTCCTGCCGTGCAGTTGCGAGGAAATGTTCTAAGCACAGGCATCTCTATATTTACTGGTCTAATCAAAGTCATTTTAAAATTTCCGCCAGCCGATTCGTAGCTGAGTACCGGTTTACGGCGAATTTCGATAGAGTGCGATGTATTCCGATTTTGGACTTAAGATGCGATATCAGCATCGGACGCTGGTTGAACATTTGACTAGATTGCGCTTTCTGTTTGACGTGTCGAATAGCGAAGAAATTCGGAAGAGCTCGTAGACCAAGTAAGGACGGTCACTACATTTCGGTAAGAAGACAGCGACGACTTCGTTGCCTCACCCTCGGAGAACTGTTCCTCTGAGGAACATCACACCTCACAGAAACACTTCTCGTGGAACGAAACCCCTCACCTGGGAATGCATGGGGGAACGTAGGAAAGTGTGAATATGAGTAAGGGACAGGCGGCTTTATTATACAGCTTACCCTCATCATTTCACATTCGAGCTTAGCGGGATTTGCCTATGACCGATCGGAGTTTATGGTTTCTGGTCGCTGGTCTTCACACGATACGGTTTTGTGTGACATCCTTCAATATGTCGACAATCCGCTGTTAGCTATTGTACTAGAGCCAGTATCACTGATTTTTCTTGCGAGGACCCAATCCCTACAATTGACTGGTTTCAGATGCAATTGGACTTAATAGTTGATGGCTACCTTTCGACTGGTCGGACAAGGTCGACGTAATGCAATCACTCGCCGGGGCTCATCAGCGGCGTCAATTCATCGTTGCGCTAATTTAATAAGGCGGAAGTGACGATATCCGTTTGGCCTGGCTCGATGAGTTCTATCTATGCTCGATGAAAACCTGACGGGCAGACTTCCAGTTGATCCGACACTTCACGTCCTTTCTGTGCCTAACGAAGGGCGTGGTCTAGTGGAGGTGCCGGACAAATGTAGCCCACTCCTCGGGCAGGACAGAGCAGGCCATTAATGAGGAATTCTTTATCAACCTCATTCGCCTCGTTGTTATTGAGGTCGATGTGAATTCTCTGATTTGGCCTGTTCCCTGTCGACCCGCAAGATGTCATCGTCCGGGCTCAACGCGTCGAACGTGCAACGAACCAACGACAGATCAGCGTCATCGTCAAAGAATGTTCCTTCATCGAAAGCGTGCCGCTTTCTCTTCTTTGTCTTCCCCCCTCGCATTCTCTTCCTCTCCCTTCCTTTCCTCTCTCTTCCTCTCTCTGTCGACAACATGTCTTTACTTAGCGATCTCCTAAAGGCAATCTTCTAATTGCTTCGCCAATACGAGGAACAATACAACAGCGCTTCCAATACTGGTTGAGTCGGGATGATTGTGTACATGGGAGAAATACATGCCTGGGGCGTATGCATGTGCGGGCGGCTGTGTGTGCATGCCCTAATGTGGACTAGCGTAGTATTGGAAGGAAACACGAACGTTTGACGAGTCCTCGACGGCCGCTACGTTTAGTTAAGGCACTTAGCTCATCCGCTCTGCAGTCGAGCCAGAGCATTCTTTGTTCCTGCCCTTGCCTTCGCAATCTCACCTTTTGCCTACCCATATACGTGCACCCTATTTCAAAGTGTGTTCGTTCATTTTAGGCCAGCGTCTTGCTATTTTGCCCGGCCACGCTCGTCAGAGCTTCGCCCCCGCCCTCGCGGGGCTCCGGCCGGAACTACCAGCGGAAGTTGATTTGATCCACGTTCGTGTTGTTAATTAGCAGGCTTAACTAGGCCTGGGAGCTGATGCTCCGCTAAAGACGCGGAGGGCGCCCCATGCGTCTCGGCATTGCTTCCTCGGCATGGCGGGTTGACGTAAACTAATGCGGAACCGGACCCCGAAACTGCTCGCGAGAAGAAGCACTGCATACAGAGCTAAATGCGGGGGCGTCGACCGACAGGAAAAGGATAGCCAGATCGATATAAAAGCTCCGTAGTTTCTGTTAGTGTCGTTGAATGAAGCGGGACAATATCTCGCCCGTTGGGGTTAAACTGGGAAAAGGGATATGGGGAAGGTCTAAGGATGGGGAGAATGAAAGCCTCCGATATAGGGGCAACGCAACCAGAGGGTAGCACCAGAAACGTATGTAGGCGACAGAAGGGCTTAATCAAGTCATTTATTATAGAATGCTGTTGAGGTCTCACTTGTTTACCCGCGCGGTCGGATAAAGTCAACGTTGTGATGGAGATAAAAAAAGGAACAATGCTCGGGCTATTTGTCGAGTTTCATGTAAACAAATGTCTTGGTGGGGTCTTGGCGTACTTTCGAGGGCGTTATTTTCCCTGTAGTGGATCCGTTCGAGGCGAATCTCGTCTTCCATAAGCACTGAGCTTCGGTATATCAGAATGAGATGCGTTTCATTTATCTCACGTGCATACTTTATGTTATTGCAATCGTTTGTGCTTCACCTATTTAATTAAAAACTAAATGAGCTCTTTCCATCGTTTGGGGTTACGGCGATTAACTCCTGTTTGGAGATCTACGCTAGCGCCTTCAAGAACACACGCACTGCCTTGCGGCTCTAGTGCTATTTCAATGCAGCTAAAAACAGCTCAATCAGACAAGCCTATTGTTGGCGAGTGCGAATGTTAGGATTCTAAATAGTATTATATTAGACATGTTATTGAAATTCTCACTTCTGGAGGGTCGGACGATTTCCCAAGCAGTCTTCATGAAGTCTTAAATGAGTCGACTGAGGGTCAGAGGAGTTGCTAGACTTCCGCGATTGCTGCTTTGTCCGATAGCAACCGCTTCTCCTGAACAGCTTACAGATGTTAGTTGTCTATCGGGCGTTGCTACTCAGCGTCCGTGAACATTTTAAGTTGACTCAGGTCGTTGAAATTTATTAGTTGTCATGTTGAGTCGTGATTTTTGTAATGCCCTGTTTTTTTTAGGTAGAGGAATAAATATTCAGTTGATATCTGTTTAATATTCTCCGGTTACTATGTTCCCTAGGTTCTAATGACAAATTGGCCACGCTGCTCTTGCCAAAGGACACGTTCCCCGCGAAGTGCCGCAAGTCAGCATGAAAAACAAAAAATCGTCAGTTGCAAATCCAACTGGTTTGTCCCTGCCAGTGAGATTATGACAGCCTTATTCGAAAGGTCGGGGTCTTTATAGAGATATATATAGGTGTAGTTGCTCATTTCAATTGATCTCTCGGGGTGATGCTCGACACAGGACTTGACGGTAAAGCACATATTGCCTATGTTGCTTCCAGAGTCCAAAAAATCCCCCTGAATTTCGCGCGCTTTATGCCCCGGACGAAAAGCGACGACTCCTGGTCTCAGTCTGGCTGTCGATTGCATTGTATGCCTCTCCCGTTCGGGGGGATATGGCATTTCGGAGCGCAAATAATAGGAGCAGTATGCGGTCAGTTTAGAGGACGCTGGCGATCAGGGTAATCCGTGCGTACCGAACAATGCCGACTAAGGCTCTTCAGGTCCGAGTCAAGTTGTTGCCATGAAAAAGCATGAGGTATCTCGAACAAGGAGACGTGGACCATACGGAGGCGCAATGCACAACAATTGACGCATGGTAGGCCGAATGGGAGCGCGAGGTTAAACCTAGGGAAATCACCAAAGGAGCTTGGACTAAACCCTTCATTCCAGATATCAGACGGTGGCTCGGTTCAGCTGGAGAGTTGTCGTACTACGTGAGGCATGTACTGACCGGACACGGGCGGTGTCAGAACTAGATGCTCAGGATAAGACTCGGACCGGTGCGTTCTCTGTGACACCGGGGCTGTGGACGGCGTGCCACACAGAGTGTTGCACTGTCCCGCTCTGAGTGGCATGTACTGACCGGACACGGGCGGTGTCAGAACTAGATGCTCAGGATAAGACTCGGACCGGTGCGTTCTCTGTGACACCGGGGCTGTGGACGGCGTGCCACACAGAGTGTTGCACTGTCCCGCTCTGAGTGAAGCCCGGAATACTATAATAGGTTCTCCTGGGGACACACATCCGGAGATCGTAGGATACATGGTGACGGATGGAGAAGTGTGAAAAAAAAATAAGTGCCTAGCTCAATTCTGTCATGCTTATGAAAATTCAAAAGGAAGAACATAGGCGACGCAAACTTGCGCGATGTGAACGGTCTATTTCCCTAGAGAACGGCTGAGAGATGGAGTCCTCTCTTGGTAGGGATAACATGGTGGAAGGCAAGGCCGTAGTGAAAGGCAACCATACTCCATGGAGCTGACTCTCGGCACACCCCTTTAGTAGGTACCGGTGGCATGCTAGGCCCCAGGGAAAATTAAGGAGCTACTCGTCTCACGCTTTTAGGGGATCGAAATAATGGCTTACCGGTTACCGAACCTAGGGGGGAATACGGGGCTTTAGTGGGTTTGTAAATCTCACACTAGTCACTGAATGGTTACAGTGACGTGCTAGTGCGGTCAATATTACCCCAAACCGCCATAAAAACTGACGAGGCCTGCTCTATAGAATTACGAGAAGCCGTCATTGGCGTTTCAGCAGACTTTTCTTCGACCTTTTGAATAACGATTGCTCGCTAGGTGGAGCAATGTGCGAAGTGATAGTATTTAGGTAATCATTGTGGTGGTGTGCATTGCAAAAATTGTAACAGTTGAAATGGCAGTTTGGGTACCACACAATACTATCTTGTGCTTTTGTTCAAAAGTAGAAGTTACCTAAGCATGCTGTCACTGATCGCCTGGGCAAGTATTTATAGTTTGTCGATATGAAAAATCTTCCAAGCCATGAAAAGTCGGGTCACTGACATTCATAAGGCTGAAGGTGAACTTAGAAAAACAATATCAATCAGAGGTTTCTACATTTTTTTTACCTCAGTGTCGGAGTACTAAAACCTTCAGCTACCATCAAAAATAACGTTACGTCTCTTTACATGATAGAAAAACGAATTTAGAAATAAAACGGGTCATTTCAATCGAAAACATCTGGGTTGTATCTATCTATACCGGAACAGATGGCTCGCTGAATCGTAAGCTGCAGAATGGCGCTAATAGGGTAAGGCCAAGGCTTCAAAGCTTGACCTTAAAATTGAGTCATATTCAAAATCCGGAAATCTCTAACATTGTTCTAGCGTATTATGTTAAAATGTCTCTGTTTTATTAGATAAAATATGCATGAAGTATCAGGATTTGATAGTCTTTTGAAGCCAATCAGATGTTTCAAGACCAATTAGATTTTATTTGATTGTCATATTGATACATAATAGGTGTATAAGTGTATTTTATATACGCCGTTCATATTTATAGCTGTGTGTCACATATACTACTACGAATTATACTAATCTGTATTTAAATGTTTAACATCCTAGCAATAGCGCAACAAAATTTGAGATTTTTGGGAACTTTGATTATCAACTAATTATTTATATGTCATAGGAGAGGAGGTCCTTAACAATAGATGCTCTTCCACTGTTTAGTAATAAATGTTCTAGTGGTTAGTAAAGCGTTCAATTTGATCTTCCCGCTCGTAGTATGCGTCCGTGGCTGGGATCGTAAGTTGATCTCATGGTTGATCTGCACTGTGCATTATTACTGGAGGTCCACGTGTTTGACGTCTTCTAATATCCACTATGATAGGTTTTTTCCTTTTTACAGCACGATCCGTTTCTGACACTGTCAAGTGAAATTTTTAATGCCGTTTAACATAGACATTACTACTAAATTTACATTTCAACACCTTTGCAAATCCAACAGTGCCAGTGAGACAGGTGCTTGGTCTCCTTTGTAATATGTACCTCGTTTTGTGGCTCTCAGAAAAATGGTTTAGAGGAAAACGTATGATACCTTCCCGTGTCCGTCAATAAAGTCAGCAGTTCACCAGAACTCAGTTAATCGTTGAATGATTTGCCATTTGACTCTTTAGGCATCCCTGAGAGTACTTCGGATTAAAACTAAACCTAGCTTATCGATGGATTACTCAAAATCCTTTTTAATGACACTCCATCTCGGCGATTGGTGGCATCGCGTCACAGAAGGCACCATTACCCTAATCCCAAGTATTACGGTGTGATAACTCGTAGAGTAACAGGCATCTATACCAATAAATATTCCTGTTTCGGTAATTATGTTACATAATTAACATCCTTGCAAAGCTTTGCTGATCTCTTCGAACTCCATAATCCGAACGCCTCGGGACAAAAGTTCTAGCGGTCAAAATTATGACCTCGTATAATGTTGTGCAGTGAGTACTTTATTAATTTCAAACCCTAGAAACAGCCTTATATTAAGAAAATAATGGGTGTTTACTTTGGGTAAAAATTTTGCCAGTTTATTACTAAAAGCAGGCGATGTTTCATTGCTTTACTAAGAAGCAATTGCAGAAATGGAGCTTTTTCGAATTCGAACCAGTGGCCAGTTCTAACTACAATTCCCGGAGGCCATGAGCACTGGTCAAACCACAACCTTAACAAGTTGAACATGGGCCTGAGTACAGCTACACGGTCAGCTCATGCAGCTACGACGACCCATTGCTACGATGCTAAAGTGATGTTTGGTCACGCCGCCTGCTTGGGTGAATTTGGTAATCGGTTCTTAGGGTCAGCTAACTATTATCGTACGTACGCACATACGTAAAGTGAAATAAGCAAGGAAACCACAATTATATATATATATATATATATATATATATTGCGTAATTATTTACCACCCTGTCGAGAGCATCACAGGCTCGGGTCATCACTACAAGCCCACTATTGTTTGAATACGTAACTCAATTGCTATCTCCTAAGGCCAATATGGAAATGTTCTGACAGCCATGATGATGTATTACATCTGCTTTTGTAGGAGACCCCAGGGTTGTTAATAGCGCCAGATAGTGAATATCAAAAACAGTTGTTCCCACTAGGCTCCACCGATGAGGCGAATGCAAGCACTTTTTCATTATGGCACTCACAAACGTTTGCCCCACTCCATGGCAATGCACCGCGTGTGCTCACGCACGCGACATGAGACTTGTATGTGTCACTGGGTACGTATAGTAACTGCAGCCTGATCGGGAAATAGCTGTACATATGCAATATATTGTTGTATGGCGCTAAAGTCCGACATTAGCCCCAACGCGTGAACGAAATCATTCAAAACTGAGGTGAGTCCGAATAGGTTATCTGGAAATTACTGCTGCCGCTTAACCAGATCAGACGTCCGGGAAGAGGCATTCTGCCTTGCATTCTTGCATTCTGCCTAGCGAATTGAGCGGCCAGATTCATCCAGTACGTTTCGCATATCCTCTATCAAACCAACGGAAGCACATGTGTGGCAGCCGCTTTTTTGCGTGTTTATGCAAAATGCATATTCAACGGTCTACAAAGGGAGTAGCAGTAAATGTGTAAATAGTGTAAATAAGTGGAGATATGAATTGAGAATTTTTCTTTACTTTATGAAGGTTTATTTTTTATTACTGACAGCTGTTAGCGGTAATAGCCAGGCGACTTCTCCCCACCGACGACGCTTAGTGTCACAGTTCTACCAGTTTTACATGACCACCAGGGCTCATACCTTTTACAACGGTACGTTTATTATCGTCGCCATGCATTTGCTTGGCGTATTGTTCTGTGCACTGACTGGGCAGTGGCATTGCGATACGAACCCTAAGTTAGTATACTTTTCTGTAGATTATTGTCTAAGAATCTGATTTAGAACTATTGGTTATTATTTAAGTCTGAGATGTTTATCTATTGTTTGTTTTTAACATGGAAGGTTGGGATGGCCATATCTATGTGATCGTTCTAAAATTTCGACTCGTGCTTAACCCCGGTGGAAACGCTGTTTGCTCAGATATTCAGCTACAGCTAGAGTAATCTAATGTTGAGACATTGGTTAACATATTCCCACTGGTAATAGAATTGAGAATCGAAGTGTATATGTACCGAATGACTCTGTTATCTTCATCGGCATTCCGCATGTCAACCAGTCAATACACTTTGCACAAACAAATTCTTCTCGAGTTTTTTCATGGTTTGCTCTGTTTTACCTCAGCACATACCGCTCAGACCATAATTTAATTCAGTGCGGCTGATATAAGGAACATCCTATTTGCTAGTGAAATGCGTACTACTCCCACAGTTCACAAGGCCTCTCTGGCGTTCTTTTCTTTCAGTTCCTATACTGTTAGCGGAAGTGACTCATTTTGAGGCCATTTGGACCCAATGTCCGCCTAGCCTTCTGAACTGTGTTCTAGACCCATCTTGGGGTGCTCAGATTGGCCGCAACTGAGCCAAGTTTACCAGATCTTCCCCTTGGCAAGATTCTCGTGGCAAACCCTGCCCAAGCGACAACGAGCCCACGCCACTGCGCAATGAATCCAGGCGAGAAGTATAGTGCCGTCCGGATGTATAGCCGGATGTAAACGACCTACAATGGGGAGGACTGCTTTATAGATATGCACACAGATGGGCGGTATATATATATATATATATATATATATATATATAAAACACATAGAGCAGACCATCTCCGCGATAACGATGGAGATACCACCGTGAACCCCGATGGGATTTTCTGCCATTAGCAAAACGAAAAAGAGTAAGATGGTCTGGGTTGGCAAGACCGTTGAAGGGCGCAAGGAAATAAGGCAGTAGCTAAATCAATTCATATTCGACAGCATAACCTATCTCATCGTGCGGCCTGGTTCCTTCTTCGATCCGACCGAACTTTTGGGGGAATCGCACGGGAATGCTTGCCTCGGACTCTAATGGGACAATAGTTTGTGTGCAAGGCATACGATTTGTATGCGGGACAGGTGAGTGATATTTGGGTGACACCGCATTAAGTCTATCGCGTTTACTACACGTGACAAGAAATGGAAGGGTTATAGTGAAACATTTTTTACTAGAGATGTCTTCCAAACGTATGAAAACTCGTCAACCATAAAGCTATTTATAATAGTTCGGTGCGTTTCGTTACATGCAAATAAATTCTTTGGGAATCTTCTCCGTTACAAGCACGACCATCGGACAAACCAACGTTAAACTCGTAGGAGTCAGTGCGATTACCTCAAAACAGGCGGTATTTTCGGTAGAGGGTTTTTTGATAAATTTTGGTCTGTTAGGGTATGCGCATTTCTTCGCTATGCTATCCGTAGGCGTTATTAGCTTAGAGTAAATGGCAGACTGTTCTGTCTTTTTCGCTTTTCTTTGTGCTGACGACGAGAGTCAAATTCAGGAACAGAAAAATACATCTTGCCGATGTTGAGTGCCAAATGTTGAACAGTGTGAGTGAAGCCTGTGCTGGCCAAGGTACTCAGCCATTTTGTTTTTGCCCTGCTGTGTCCTGCCAATTGGATCCTTTCCAACCAACGGGTGCTAACGTACACCCATCATCCTGTGAATTCATCGCAGGAGCCAAATATCACGGTCCTGATCTTCGTCCCACCCGATTTCTCGCCGATTTGGGCTCCGAATCTGCAGATCATGCGTACTCGAACGAGCGACCGACTTGTGCAATTGCAGTGACGCAGAGCGGCTGGCCATATAGACAAGGCGCTTCTCAAAAACATGAAATTTTTCCTTTGCTTGGTTTTCTTTCATTCACTGCCGGAAATCTAAAAAAAGCAATAATTTGGAGACGCTCCGCGTCCGTAGTCGTTTACGCGTTAGTTCGAGAGGAACTTTCTAGGAAAGCAAAATCAGGCGTGTAAAGATGTCGAGTTATCGGCGAAATTCGCGAGAGCTACAGATAATTAAGGCTACGGTCGCGGCACTCATCTAGTGGCTTATACTAATCTGATGTGGTTTGCTATTCACAAGCAAGTTACAGTAACACGTACGAAATTAAATGGTGAACCTTATGTGAAGCTACCCCGGGTCGCGCACGCAAGACACGACATTCCGACTAATTGACCCGCACATTGTCCCGGTCGATGGTTAGACCGCTATCGTACGGGGACCCAAGTAAATTTTCTTAGTTCTATGCTCGTTTTTTCCGCCGTAGATATTGCAACACCCATCGACCGAGACTGGCCTCCATCGCGGTGGCCATGCCGCTTAGCGATTTGATTCTCTACCTCCCGATTTTCCGCGTGATTTGGCCCCGTCGCGGGACGTCGCTACGTGCGCACATACAAGCGCGCAGCGACACTCAACGTCCTCGTAGGCATTAGAGGAAGGGTCTGAAGCCTTAAAGATTCGCCTTCGGGACAGACTAAGACTAATGCAATGAGATGGGCCAGGCCATCGACCGTGACCTTCGGATGGCAGGCGGCACCAGGGAGTGGCAAACGTGCGCCGATAAATTTCAGCCTACCGACGTCGTTCAGAAGTCCGATGGCTCGCTCCGAAGGCAACGGTGGCTAGGTTTGGACGGCCCGGTCAAGGAGGGTGTCCGGTTTATTCTTATTTTATTTAGTGGAAACGTCGTAGCGGTACACGAACAAACAGCTACTATTGTACGACATGAGATGGGGTTGGAATAGAGAGCGAGGAAAAAAACGCGAAAACGCCAACAAGACTGCAATATGCGGTGATGACCTGTCCAGGGCGGGCATGGAAGATCCACAATTCGTGCTCTGAGCTCCTTCAAAGTATTTCCCATATGAAGCGAAACCAATGCCTGCTGAAAATAGCTTATTTCTTGCTAACGAAATGAGGCGCATTCAGCAAACATCTAATGCGAGTATCTCGAAATTAGATAGCTTGAGACAAATCCTAGTACTTACTCGTCGGTACACGATATACGATTTGTGGATGATCACACGTTGTGTGTGCTTTTCTCAATGCACATTGTGCACATATGGGCGCATTGACGCGTATACAGAGTATCAAAAAAATTTTTCGTAGAATGCAAAGGGTTTCGTTGGCAGATGATGGTTAACGCATTTGCTTCTTTCATCTATTTCGCATTACTCTTTTGCTAGGTAGCGTTTATATCATTGCCAAATGGAGAAAAGATGCAAGCGCCATAATGCCGCCACGTATCTGTAAAAATGTTATGAGTATGCACATGAATATCGGGGTGCTGTGGTAGGGTTTTTTCGATTATTGGTTGCTTGACCTTGTCGGCTCTATTCTACGGCAACCAATGTACATTAATCATACTCGCTTGGTGTCAAGACTTAAGATCGTATTTTGCTGTTGCTTCCTCGCTAGAAAGTCTGCCAAAAAACGAACAGTCAATCAGTCACTAATGAGTAAATAAATAAAGGAAAATGGATTAAACGGAAAAAAATAAGATTCAGTGCACGACGAGTGAATAAAAAAAAGCCGTTTCTAACCATTTCACTGCAGAAAAGTACCACTAATTTGCGGGACACGGATGCGTCGGTGTATGTCGCTCGGGCATTCAACGCGGGGACTCGTTCAACACGGCGTTTAACGAGGCGTCAACAGAAGAGCGATGAGGTTTGCAGAGAATGAACAGTTTGGCAACCTGAATGATGCCGCGATGAAAATTGAACATTCATAGAGGAGCTTGAAACGTTGCAAGACAAGCGACAGCGAGCTCGGTTTGTATGACCCCATCAGTGCGTGACAATAGCACGTGCCAGTAGTTTACTCACGCATCAATCTGAAATTTGATTGCGGAAGTTATGATGTTTGCACTGCTATGCATATCAGCCGCCAGTGTGGTTTAGCTATGCTATTGTCGCATGGATCATAGGAACGGTACTGCCAGTTGATCCGAACCAGCCTCGGAAACGATCAGTAAACTTTCATTCATAAAAGAACAATTTCTGCTCCTAGAGTTCTGGAACGTAGAGGGGTGTTGACGGTGGGGCGTGTTTCTGAATTGTTGGCATTCTAGCACGGCTGTATCCTCCGCTCACAAACACGTTCGAGTGCACTAGCTGCAAAATCCTAGGGCCGGAAAAATTAGAAAATTAGAAATTTTCAAGCATCTCTTTGTCGAAAGCTTCTTAAGTGCAAGTGAGAATACAATCTAGGCTTCTGCTGAAAACGTAGTATTACAGACTGTTCTGATGAAGCAATTTGGTCACTTGGCCAGGTCACCTCATCGTGCATTCCATTAAGCCGAGTGTACTGGTTAATCTTTTTGGTTGCAAATTGGCTATGTGAAGAGTTACATCTATAAATATTACCGGAATTTGGAAAAGTCGTATTATGTTTGTTCTGTGTCAGTAGATAAATAAAGTGGCTACGGTCCAACTTATCCACCTTACATGTTCGGTGAATAAATAAGTGTCGTGAATTGTTTTCCGTTTCTTGACGTTTTAGATTTAGTAGTATTCGCCGTGGTAACCAATGTCGTCTTAATTGGCGACCACATATCCGCCATCCTACCAAGAAACAGCAATTATGCACTGTATGGCTTCAAACAACAATCTGACGTATAAACTATACTGTAATTCCGAGTATAGTAGGACCATTGAGTGTAAAGGCGAACGATTATTTACCTTGTAATTACTAAAATCATCGCGTATTAAATGTGTCGGAATAATAATAATAATCTAATACTACTACTCCTAATAATAGTAGTAATAATAATAATAGTAATACTAATAATAATAACAGTAAGACAGGCGCTAGAATTCTGCAGTATAAAAATAAAAAACAATAATCTGTAGCGAAAATACAACTAAAGAGTTTAAAATTGTCGCATCCATCACAAGTACGAAGAACAGTTTTGGCGCTTATGGCCACGCCAGTGCTCGCATTTATGAAATGACTGAACATAAGTGTCCGAGTAATGAAAACAGACGAAAAATCTGCCGAGTCAAATGCGTTTTATTTCTGTACCTTGTTTTGCTCGCGAGAGCTACAGCTGCGGCTGCGTGGCTGTCTTCGATCGGTACCTGTGTGCCTTTGTAGCAATGCTACGAGTGTATGTCTACGGGCGGATACGGTGGATCTCGAAAAACTTGTAGAAACTGTCGATTCGGAAACTGTCAAAAAAGAAAGTCAAAGTTACTTTTTCCACAAATTACAAATTCTACCTAAGATTTGTCCAGAGTTATGCATCACAACTTATCATCAGCGTTAATTGCTATGAGAGTCTCCATTACGAATTATACCAACATAAATGCCTACACCGCTGGGTGATGTTATGATGAGCCATCGCAAAAACGCGCGCTTGCAAAAATGCTGGTGCAATCATTCTATAGGCTGTAGCGACATAATTCAATAGCCCCGTTGTTTGGCCGCGACCGCCTGCTATAAGCACGGGCTAACAGTCTCGCACGAATATGGATTGCAAATGAAGATCCAAGAGTTCTCCTTGATTATTTCTCCGGTTATTATAACATGCTGTCAAATCTGCTGACCACCACTATGATTTCTTCAAACCGCACATAACGTTTTTGAATTGAAACTCTAAAAACAAATTGAAAGAAGCTAACGATCAGGTTGTAAGCTTCGCAATATTGCATTCATATGCTATGGTTTGAAGTCGTCGCTAAAAATCTGATATTAAAAGATTTTAGAAAATTTAGAAAATTATATTTAAAATTCAATACACTCAGGTACGCTACCCAAGTACGCTATTCGTCTTCACTAAACCGTCCGTCCATAAGCTAATGATCTAAGTGCAACCATCTGTAATCGTTCGAGACACAAAGCTAAATGTTCGTTGTCATTTAAACCTACACCGGACAGCTCAAACACGGCCGATTCGCAATGAAAAAGCCGAAATTCATTCAGCTTGGAGCGATTTGTGTTGGCTCACGCGAAGAATTTCCACAAACACGTCCATCCATTAACGCGAACGCCCTCAAATGACAGAAGCGGAATTGCCTGAAAAAACCTCAGTTTGCACATGTAACCCACTCGCACCACTGGCGCAACCACTATCGTCAATAAATAGGCAAAGTGTCGGGTCAGACACAGTTATAAGTCTCTTTGCCTACGCAATTATTCAATCCGTCACTGACCAAAATCTATATATATTATACCGCTAACAAACAGTTAGTATGGATGACCTTTTTCCCTACGCCGTGGGGCTGGTGACAATGTTCGTTTTTTGAATGCCATAACTAAGCGATACTCGTCGACAATTCGATATCGCTAGATGTGGTCAAAAGCGTGACATATAAATATCTCCTGGACATTCTACCTAGCCACGAAAGAGGATCAAATTGCCTGGTCTCCCACATGCCCGGAGCTTCGCCAAAGCGATTGAGTTGACGGAGGTCTTGCGTGAAAAAAGCGATTTCAGGCTATCCATAGGGTATTGCGCAAGGGCCACTTACGCATATCCTCTATGCAGTTGCAGTACACATTTGAGCGCTGACCTCAAAACTAGACTGCACGCAGGTGATGCAAACATGTACTGAACTATGTAAACAGTGCTTAGGTGGACGATCAACTCAGGTCTAATATTTTCTATCAGCCAGCATTTAACGTCCACGGTAGCAGTTTCTGCATTACCTCGTAAGACGGATCCCATATAAATGTAAATGTGCAACGGCAGGGATCGAACTCGTGCACCTACGTGTCTCCTCCGGTCTCAAGGCGCATATGAATGCACCAAACCACGGAGCTCGACGGTGAACTTAGATCTGGAGTAGATCGTTCTGAGCACATATTGTGTAACGTAACAGAACCATCGGATTTGAAGCTATAAATTCACCACTGTGCCGAATATAGTCCGGACAAAATAGCCTGCGATCTTGAATAAATAAACAATTTTAAATGTCAAAATCTGATTGTGGTAGATCACGTTCTACGCCTTGGGATCACAACGTTCTCAAGTCAGTATAACAACGGAATTTGTGTGCCCTGTAGATGCGAAGTAAGATTCAACGAAACTATATACACTGGTGTTTCATAAGAATTTAGTGACAGCGACTTGATTGTGTTTAAGACGTTCAACCAAAATTCGAAACCTCAATGGGGCATATTTTCTGGTAGCTCAGCGGAAATCGTCAAGCTCGGTGGCTTGGGTGCATTCGTCTGCGCCTTACAACTGGGGGAGATACGTAGCTACGCGGGTTCGATCCCCGCCATTTCATATTTACATTTATGGGGTCCGTTTTGTTCAGCCATGCAATTCTACCGTGGACGTTGAATGTTGGCTGGTGGGCGGCCCTAAAAAATAGAAAACGCAACAACGACAACTGTGAATAACATCTGCTTTTATGCTGATTAAAGCGTACTGAATTGGAAAAACAAAATTATCATATAATTTGCAATCACTCCAGAGACGCAAATATTCTTCCACTGCACTTCGCTAGATAATTAACTTCGTAATGTTTTATTTGCGACTTACTAGACGACGTCGGAAACACGAGTTGTACGTAGATGGCCGCGCTAGCAGAACCTCAGGTCCATGTTGCTGGCTAGAAGTGGTTACAACTCGAACCGTCCGATTACAACTAAGTATCGACGCTGAAGCCAATTAGGATCCATAAATTAGACATCAGAAGCACTAGACTGCCAACCGAAAATTTTGTAGCTTCCAAGAGAAAAGATTTGCTTTACCAGCGATCCAATCCAGGTCTGACTAACCATCAAGACATCACCCAGCCCTGGCCATAACGGATGTAAACCCCTCTTATGGTGGCACTGATTAGTAGCGGTCTCCGACAATGTCTTTTCGCTGGTAAAACAGTCAGATGACCACGAAGAGCGGACGTGACGCATGTTCCCCTCCGAAATCAACACAACTTGCAATAGCTATGCGACAAAAAATGGGATACATTTCTGAACATATGCCAATAGGCAGCTGAACAGAAATGAAGTTGCACGCGGTCTTACTCCTTAATATATATATATATATATATAATACACGAAGTATTTTTAAGCGGTCCGTTGATGGGTAGTATTTGGACTCCGTCCGTCTGAATTCGATGCAATATGGTTGGACGTGATTTCGTACAGGTCTCAATCGCGAATTGTCTAGCTATCGCCTCTAGCCTGGATACGCCGTTCCACCCTTTACTTGAAGCTTCTACCAAACCTTGTTCCTGGGCCTTACTCAACCGAAGAGTTGCCCACCCCGACCGTTCTTTCCCGCACTCTACGACGATTGACTAATCTAGTTCCCATATATTTTCACAATACCACACGGTGCTGTTGGCTTTGCAGATTAACAATCCACCAGTGCAAGTATTGCTATCGAGCCAACGACCACTAGGGACTCCGCGCCTGGCCACGTTCCGACTGCCAAACATTTGGTTTGGCTGAGACAAGATACCGTAATGAGAAGTGTTGGAAAACACTTGGTCCTCAAGCAGGACTTCTCGCAGTTAACCGAGTTTAAGAAGGTTGTCTGAGAAAGAGAGATGGGGGATATAATAAAAGCGGTAATTCACCATCACCGTCGAACACTTTCGGCTAGCATGTGCACTAACGGACCTCACCTACTGAAAAATGCAGCCTACAAAAGACAAGGAAAGAACGGCAAGTGTGGCCCAGTAGAACAAAGCTAATAAGAAATTGGAGCTTATCTCAACGGTACTAGATTTAAGGGGCAGACTGGTCATATAGGCGTTTGCCTTTCTGGCGACCAATGATACCTCTAAACCAACGTTTCCAACTGTGTATACTGTCATGCCCGATTGTATAAACGACAGTTGACCTGATTTTTGAACGCTGGCGGCCCACCCGGCCTCACGTGCAGATGAACGAGCTAGGCGTAATCAGTTGTTTTGATATTGCGCAGTGTATACTGCGCAATACCGTATCTGGAGACTAATACTGCTATAAGGTCAAAAAAGAGAATGAAGGTCAAGAAAGAGAATGGGTCAAAATTCTGGTCCCGCTTCAAGTAAGAACTTTACTAGACCGCTAAGAAAGCGGAACGAAAGATGCATGAGTTAAGTCGCCACTGTGAAGAAGTGACGTAATTAATTTGAATTGGGTATTTTTTCACGAACACACAGGTGGAAACCAATGAATCGGATACAAGTTTAAAAATTAGTGAGTTTGAAACGATGGAAAACAAAAGGAAAAAATTTAACTTACATACGAAGAAAGTTCTCTAATTTTTTAATGTTTTCTAATTATTCGCTTCCAAGAACATGTAGAGCTTTTTCTTCACATAATACACGACGTCTTCATATATAGTAAAGATACTGATGTGCAATTTTTCGTTTTCGTGCAATCCCTATATACGACCAGATGACCGATATAGGCTTATGATTGATAAAACCACTGTTTCATTGTTTTAATCCCTACGACAAATCTCGCTGCTAACGTTATTTCCGGTCGCCATGCACACTACATTTACGCTAAAAGTTAACCCCGAGTATCTGGACGACTATTCGAATGGACCTCACAGATGGAGCAGCTCGCCGTTAAGTCAACAGGAGGAGTTACAGAAATATAATGGTCAGTACCACCAAAGACCGATAAAAAAACATGAGAACAGCTTTTGTCGATTTATTTGCTTGCGGTCTATTTGCTCGACACTCGGGACCAGTTCTGACCTTCTCCGCAATTGTCAGTCGGCCGGAGCATCGACCGTCGGCTGGGGACAACGCGAAACCATATCAGCTAGCACATGTGTTGACACGTCCACAAGGCATTTCGATGCAGAAGTCCCGGCTACAAACGGCTGCGGCAAACATCAAGCTGTTTGAGCTGGTCCACGTGGAGCATAGATCAACGTAGCTAAGTACGATTAAATACCGGGCGAAGGTCATTCTAGGGCGCTAAAGAACGTATTCAAAACGGAGCTTCCTCGTAGGTGGAGTATCTTACAAACCGGTACAACAACCCAAGCTAGATGGCCTCACTGCCGTATTAGCTCGTACTAATAGGTAGAAATAATACGCATCGACGAGTGGTAACGACATCCCTTGCATTCATAGAGTGTATAGTAGTATTGTAGGAGTCAATAGCCAGAGTTATCACACAGCCGATGACGGAACGAATGCGTGAAAACCCGCATCTTGTCGTGATATGTGAATACCACTTTCTACGGTTTCGTTGTCTGGACTTAAAAAATAGGCCAAGACATTTAAGGACGTGTTGCGGATGCAAATGCATTGGGGCTTTTAGATTTACAGCGCGGAATTTCAATTTATCTGCATGCTATACTTATTTTTTATGCAGTCATGTGCTTTGGTGCCACACGTTCTGCTTAACATTGGCTCTATCCGATTTTCATCACAGGTAGCTGCATAACCGAATTTAATGAAGCGAAATATCAGAGACAACTAGTAAGTGTACATATATATATATATATATGTATATATATATATATATATATATATATATATGTGTATAGTGCGTGTGTATGAGTG
>MNPL01001318.1:0-12768 GCA_002081605.1 Tropilaelaps mercedesae
CATATATATATATATATATATATATATATATATATTCATGCGTACATGAATGCGAACACGGATATATAGCTGCTCTCCTTCTCACATTGTCACTTGATGCATGCGGAGCCTTGGCGGATCTACGAGAGAAATCAGGAAACATGTTCGTGCACACATCACTAATGTGTCTGTTCAGATGAGAACATGTTCTAATACATGGAGATTATTAATTGTCAAAATCATGCACTGATATACGTTTAGTGAGTATACCCATTGTGATATAACACAGAATGGTTGTTGAGTAACCCTGCAAGATTTGCAGCGACACCGAAGTTGTTCAGGGCCTCTGCCTTACATCTCCAAGAGCGCCAGTCTTAAATGCACGCTGCATTCGATGGCTTAACACAACTCAATCTAGGCGACAAGCGCTGATCCGAATACGAGGAGGTAGAGGAAAATACGAAAGAAGGACAGGCCTTAGTTGTTTGCAGGTTGAACACGCTAGAAAGGTTCTCTCAGAGCTTCAGCCTATCGTCCTACCCTTCTTACACAAACAACACAAACCTAGCCCTGCCTTGCTCTGTACACAGCCAATGGTACAGTTCTGAGTGGTAGCAAAGACATGCAGTGTGATGTGCTGGTGGATAAATGAGGGCCCTACGTCGCCCTTCTCCCGCCCCGACCCTTCTTACGACACAGATACAAACGTATGCCTCTAACTCCGCAGTTCTTTTACCAAGCGCACGTACACTGAGGATGGCTCAAGGTTTCTAAACACGCAAGTTTTCACCCGGTAACGACATTTGTTTGTTTGTTTAACGTCAAGATGTTTTTTGATTTTGCCTGTTTTTCGATATGTTGTAGGGGTGAGTAGAAAACGCTGCACTATGGTTCTACGTACAGTTTATGAAATCCATGACTCTGGATGATCTATGAAAAAAAGATTGGTGTTTTCTACGTGGTATCTCTGATGTCCACAATTCGGAGCGTACTACGAGAAACGATTGATTGTTACGTGCTGTTTTCGATGTCTATGATTCGGGGTGCATTACCAGGTATAGTTAGAGGATTTTTACGTGCGTTTTTTGATGTATGTAATTCTGGGTGTACAATGAGGGATAACCTAGTTTCTTGTGCATACGGATAGACTGGAGCCTTTTACATGCTGTTTTCGGTGTTTTTGATTTGCAGCATGCTGTGGGACCTCATTATATATGAAGCACTGCTATTACGTGGGTTTTCCAAGCTCAACCATAAAATTTCTATATGTTTCAATTATTTTGATGATGGATCAAACAACGTCCACCGACAAGTTTTGAATATGGAAAGTGCCCATGCCATATTTTTCGCGTTGAATTCCAAACCTTTAGTTAATTTACGCGGGGTACATTTCTGCCTCTTCTGCATTTATAATAGGCTTTCCTTATTCTTCTGCCAAAACAAAAGAAGTTTCGCCACAGGATCGGTTTTAACACACATAAGCAGCCCGTTTGAGTTCGCTTACGATTTAAGTTTTTCCGCCACTTTTCACAGGCGGTATCATGATCTCCGCTGAAGAAGGGACAAAAGAAAAGGGATTAAGTATAAAGCCAAAATGTCGCCTTTTTGAAGACAGTATTTACGTACTCTCCATTCCGTCTTGTGAATTGCGCTTTTTTAACCATGTAAAATATCTATTTTCGACAAAGTGTTCTCGCGACTTACTGGTACCGGCTTTTTTTCTGGTATAGTAGGTTCCATTACTTGTAAACGATACCCACCTTTTGTAATGATGGCTAGTGAGAATATTGGATGTGAAGTACGATGGGCAGCGATAGTAAGGTGGCGATGGCCGTGAAAAACGCTCTGTTACTTGCTGGGCTACCGTCCTCGCTACAACCTTGTCTTTTGTCCCAAGAGAGCAATCCGTTCGCAGATACCCACACTACTCAAGCCAAACCATGTCTGGCCGACTGAACTACCAATTGAGTGAGTGTCTTCGCCAATCCGCGGGGACTTTGACTTTCTGACGCAGATCGAGGAAAAAGCAAGGATTTGACAAAGGCCCAAGGAGGTTATAATTCTAGAAAATAGTGCTCGAATAACACGATTGGATGGTCTGGGAAGCGCATCAACCTGTAGGAATCTTGCAGTTTCTTATGGAAGCTTAAAATTTTGAAACCCTCCAATAATTTTATTTCAAATTTCCTTCAGCTAAGCAGAATTTGAAGCGCATCCGAAACAGGTTACGGCATCATATGTTACTTTCAAGTTTTTATGCGAAAGCATGAACGTCAATGATTTGTCATTGGGCGTTTGCGAAGAACGGGAATCGGCGCACGCTGTTGATTGGGCAAGACATGCTAAGACGGGGAAATGGTAAGGCAATGGTTGACAATGACCGGCACTATTCTCTTCTGACAGCTTGTTAGGGGATGTACGGCGAAAGATTCAGAAGAGGGCTAGAAGGAGTACGTTCCGTTTGTACTATATTTAGGCATTACTGCGGCTCTGGATTTTCGTTATACACGGTCAATATAATTCGCGTATATAAAAGAGATATTTCGGGACTGTGGGACGATAACTAACCTGGTGAGAATCGCAGTGCACATGAGGTCGGTGAAGAAAGTACGCATCTTATTGGCAGATGTTAGCTATTGGGCCGGTTCGAATAAGCTATAGGAGGGCAGCCATAAAAAATACGCTAATGCGTGACAAAGCTACACATTTCAGAAAATGTATGCAGCTCTGAAATCAATTAAAATATGCGCGGGTAAAAATGTTAATGGTTAAATTCATGATTTGGGAAAGCCGTATGTCGACAGCTCGTCCCGTATTGAAGCCCGTCTAATATTAAAGTCTATTAAAGACGTAGACATTGATATTGATGTGACACATTGGAAAAAATGGCTCAATACATTTTGTTGTTTTTCAAACACGACACTTTTGCAAAAAAACTTTCAAGTGTACATAGCTCGAGTAAAAAAACGATTTAGAACTTAACATATATGTTAAGTGGCCAAAGATTAACCATTTTTTTCACCCATTTACTGTAGCCTTCTTTCATCATATCATTATTCGTTTCATTATTACTATCATTAATTATATTATTATTATTATGTTATTAACTTTTAATGTAACGATAAACAGACTAATTTATTTCATTCTAAGTCCTATTCAAATAAAAGCCGGAATTAGTAATTCAAGGCGAAAGAAATACAAGAGCAGGTGCAAAAAAAGGCAAGCCCGAGTATCAAATCTACTAAGAAAAATATTATAATTACAGATGTCTAAGAATTGATGTGCTCACGATTGTGAATACCTTTGAGATTTTAGCTAGTGTTGAATCTTTTCGGTTTTGGTCCAAAGATAAGCCAGGCTACATAAGCGACAATACCGTTTAATTCTACGAATGTATTTTATGTAACAAGCAATCTGCGATATGCTTGTTCAATAATTGGTACGTCGGATATTGAATTGATCAAGAAGGTGAACCTAAAAACGTTCATGTTTTGTAGTGAACTCTGTTTGATTGTTTTATTTGCAGCAAAGTAGTGTGTTATTATTATTGTATGTAAGTACGCTATTGGTTTACCATTTCTAGTAGACGATGCGAATGTAAATATAATAATAGTTTTCTCAATTGGTATTTGGAGAAGATTACATTGATCCGCGGTCCAATTAAAATAGTGGGTAAAAAGAGGTTAAATAAATAAGTACAAAAAAAATCAATGCAGAGTAAGAAGGTCGGTGTACAAAAACAGAAAATGGGTTATTTACAGGCAGCCTCAACTTCATAGTTACGTCATAGGCAGATATATCGTTGTAAAAATTTTTGAGAAAAAATTTGGTAATTTTCGGAGAGATTTGTAAGGGTAAATTTTTGGTTTGTATATGTAAAAAATCGCGCATAATACATTGCGACTTAAGACGATAATGTTCCCGTACCTCTATACGTGCATTCCGGATGATCAACGCGACCCGTGCAACTCTTCATCAGGATGTGGTTAACCTATGACCTGCATATCGTCATTAAGAAGTTTAATTACAGTTCCTTTACATATGATTACAACGCCATGGGTCTAATCTGAACGTTATACAAATAGAAATAAGGAAGTAATACGCTTTGCCTCTTGATGGTTTGAAATATTGTTTCACTATAGATTATCTGTCGAACAAGCAAGTTGTGCTCATTAAAAAAACCTAGCAAGCTTTACAATAGGCTTTAAAGTAAGCATAAATCTTTCTCTATGTAATGCAAGCGACCTTTCAGAATATGTTTTACAAAGTGAGTGCATTAGAGTTTGTCGTTCCGGAAGCGCCTAAATTAGAACTACCTAAAGGGAATCTTTTATGATACTTAGAATTGATTCTATCTGCATAAGAAGTGACCGCCTCTTCAACTTCTCTGTTCAGACTAACCTGTTCGGAAACCGTTCATTCCTCTGATTGTACGGACGCAGTCTATAGGAGTATGAGTGCGGAGTCGTCTACAAAAGAAAACACACACACACACACACACAAATATATATATATATATATATATATATTTAATAGAAAAGGAGGTGTTCAGCTCCATCTTAATATTCCCTAAAAATAACATTGACCAGCTATCGACCCTTCGCGGCTTTCGACAAATGAATGTTGAAAATCATATTATAAAATCATCGACAAATTCCTGTTAATACAATCAAATATTCTATGGATTAATCAGTCAGATTTTAAAACTAGTATTTTTATGCATTTTTTAAAATAAATCAAGAACAAGTATGTATATGTCATTCGTGTCCGTTACTGGTAAGCTAGTATGTAACATTTTAATAAAAACGATGCATTGATTAGAAACATGTTTATCCAAGAAATAAAAACCAGCGTTTTTTGGTTTATTTCAGCTTGTACTAGACTAAACATAGGGATATTTACGTGAGTGACGATTGGTTTAAAGATCTTCTCCTAGTTAAACTCTGCGCACTTTAGTATACAGCCTGTGCGGCAATCTGCTTGAATAACCTGCTCTTGGCAGAGGCCAGAAAAAATATCTGCAGCTCCAAATGCCAGCGGTCGCAAAAACTGAACGCTCAGCCATGCTCTCCTTGGAGTCTGAGCTGCATATCAAAAGCGTTTCGGGTCGTTTTATTATTGATGGTAGTATATACTTTAAAACAGCACAGAATCATTACAGACTGTCTTATTAACCGTCAGACATCTCGACAGGAGACCGTACATATTTTTTTATGAACTGCGTGCCATTGCTCTAACAAACATTAAAGATGAAAGTTACGGTATTTTTACCCTGTGCCTTTGGAAGCAAATACTTTGAACGGAACATGCGCATTCTTTGGAGTATGATAAATGTTTTATATCATAACATTGCAGCCATTTTTCACGATCCGTTATTATTAAAATTAAAATTAAATATTTTGCAATCGACCTCGACGTGAAGTGAAGCGATCGTTGTCATTGTGCACGCAGCTCTTTCATAACAGAGCTACAATTGTGTGATCTATATACATAGACATAAAGACATGTAAGCGTTCGTTTCTAGTACAATGCACAGTTACCTTTACCAGGCATTTTGAATTTTTTTTAACATCTTTTATTTGTTACCCGCTAGGAAAACTCAATTACTTGAAACAGAAGAGCAGGCAGCGTTTTATAACGCAGCGCAGATAATTTTTTTGGCAGGTATCTTAATTGCGCTCATCATCGAGGCCTCGAAGTATAATTTATTCTCTCGCCAGGCACTCGTGCCGCGTTTTAAAAGGTGTTCTGTGAGGGCAATTTCAAGACCTTGTGGGCATAGGTCTCATAACGTAAATAAACACATCCTTTATTTAATAACTAATCTCTTCTATTTTTTTTCATAAAGGTTTCATAAGTTTTAAAGTGTCACTGACTTGCTGAATAGTTAATTTTTTAGCAGTACTGATATGATTACATTTCTGTAACTAGTGCACTGAGCTCGTTTTGCTCTCCGCTTACTGTATTTTCAGCTTGCAGAACTGAACAATCGTTTCCAACCATTGGTGAACCTGCTTTAAACACAATGGCCCTTTAGCCTGCAGTACCCCAACTAAAATTCGATGGCCAATCTCCCTCTCTTCGAGATGGACGAGTCGAAGAGTCTGGGCGACGCAAAATCTGGTTTGGTTAAAACCACATTCTGCTTCCTCGTACCGGGCTTCAGGCCTGATTGCTTCAACTGACTCGGCAATATCGCTCGCCCGAGCACGACCGCCTCTTGTACATCATAACAATATAGGCGTTCTGCGTATTGACGTTGTTTCAAACTTGAACAGTTTGCTTTTTGATTCGGGAATCATGTAGAGTGTTTGCGCTGACAAGGGTCTGGACAGCGAAGGCAGCCTAGTATGATATTATTGTTGAGTTCGCATTGTTCCCTGACTGGTGTTGATCCTTTTACCCCCGGTTCTGTTCTTTTTATTGTCATAACATCCATATGTTGCTTATGGTGTTGCTATGAGATAAGAACAGATGCTGTGGGACAGATACCGATTGTGAAAAAGAAGAGGTGACTCAGCCAAACTCCAGCTGAGAGGTACGTAACCGGTCTGCGGCTTTATGGAAGCGGACTTCAGAAAGTCAAGTTTTCAGCAGAATACTTAGGGTCCAGGATGAAAATAGTTACACAAATATTACTGATGGACCGAAGCATCTCCTCTGTGTAAACTAAGTTTTAAGACTACCGCATCTCTTTAAGACATAGGGTTTGGCAAAGAAACGTTTAAATAATTCAATGGCACAATCTCCGTGCCATAGTTATGGGCAATTGGAGTTATATTAAAGATTCAGCACATGAGCGGAGATATTCTTTTTATGGGAATAGATGGGAAATTTATCTGCGAATCATACACAAATCGTTTTGAAAAACCATTGATAACGAATAAAGAACGAAAAATCGTAAAGAGTCATGTACATAATGCACTTTTGTCAAATTCATGAGGGTCACAAAGCTTTATCCGTTACAGTCCAGCTGAACGTAGTCTCTGTCTAGCCTTCAGGCTTTTCCCAGCTATCAGGCTAATACACACGAGGGGGCAAAGATGATAAATAAGTTCATTTTTCATCCTACATGCCCCTTCGCCAGTTTCTCACGCCACCATGACGACCACCTACGAAGGTAAGCTACTGTTGTTGCTGACGATGTGGGTTGAAGCCAACACTGAGGTGCAACTCCCTTTTCGGATAACCCATCTCCCGCTCCCATCCCTCAATAGCCCCTCTAGATCGCCATATTTCAGCATTCCACCATATTTTAGTAACCTCAAGCGAAGCGCAAAGAAAGCCACCTTCAGATATCTGGGTTGAACTCGTGCGGTACTATTCCACCTGTCTCCCACTGCATTACATACGCACGAATACACTCATATACAAATACAACGCGTCCCTCGCCGTTGGTTTGCCAATGTCTACTTTGGAAGCTAACGGACCCCTCTGCCATCGTATTTCTTCTTTTGTTTGGTTGGTTGGACTGCCAAAAACAAAAAACAAGAAGAAGCCGATGGAATACAGAATGAACGGCCTGAAGTTGCCACTGACTTTCTTTGTTGCAACGGTTACATGAAGTACGCATCGATTTTTCTCTGTTTTCATATGAAAAATGTAATTCCCTTTATTTACGACGCCACAGCACAAACGATGCCGGTAGTGGCTTTGGAATTGGGCTTTCCTTCAGTTATCCTGTTCTCCGCTTCACATTGGCACATGTGTGTACCGTACATATATCCGAAATATGAAACTTTCCTCAATATAAACTTACTGAGTTTCTCATCCACTGGCTCGAGTTTTTTTTCGTAATGAAGACCATCCTTTTCAGGGCCATTTTATTGTTAGTTATTTTATTGCCAATTCTGCAATAGCCTGTTCTTAAACGATTTACAATGATACGTTTGTACGTGCAATAAATTGTCTCTTAAGGATTTTTTGTGCTCCCTATTGGCAACTTTCGGGAAAAATAACCGCCATTGAGTCATCAAATGGAGTACACAGATGGTTTTAGAACTCATTCAAGGGGCCAGTCTGCACAGAAGGCTGAATTGGGCTGGAGCAGCCCGAGGCCAATGGGGCAGGTTGAGTCTTTGCATTTTGATTTTTTCTTCCTTTTCTGGCATGGAGGGAAAGTGAACTTTTGAGGCTTTTTAAATTACTTCTGCTTTTATATTTGCTTCATCTGGACTTTGCTCTTTAAGTTAAAAGGGACCGCGATACGCCTTTTTCTTAGTTGGAGCTTATGGCGTCTTTTTCCTTCAAATTTCCGACCCTCGATCGTTCAATTTATCACTCACTCTCCATCTAGTTCATTTACCTTCCCTTCTGAAGTTTTGACTAATTTTTTACTCGCCTGCTGCCGTCTATTGTGCTCATCTTTGAATCTCTGTTCTTTCCAAAAAATAAAAGGGAGGCCTTTATTCTAATTGACAAACGTCCTAAGTGAATACTCAGCGGAGGAGGCCTCGAAGGCGACACACTGTATAGTTTTGTCGTGGTTGGTCATCTGTCATGATTAAAATAACTGAACAATGCCTGATTGATAAGACACCTTAGCTGCTGCGCAAATGTCTCATTTATTGCGCCCTTAACTTGCTTGCCTCTGACCAAGTTGAGCAAAAGCAACACGGACGCGATTATTCGCTAGTCACGTACTGAATTTGGTGTACTATATTGTAGTGCTCTCCTCAACATGCGAGAGCGCAACGTCGTTTTTCTGTACGTAAGGTACTTCATACTTTGATTAAAAATTTACAAAATAATGGCAAAATAGGAACAACTGCAAAAGACAACGTAGTGGATGTTAGTATTGGTTATAACACTTAAAGTTTAGTCTTGCGTTCTGAGATAACATCTTTCACTTACGGTACCATGACCAGTAAATGCGGTTGCTTCAGTTTGGCATGCTGAATGCAATTTGTCTCTTTAAACAGGTTTTCAAAAATGCAGTTCTTACGAGTGTGATTATTGGTGGATTGCAAAACTAACGGAAAAATAATAAACCTTGCTATCAATATTTCCACAGAGGTGTATAAAATATGCTAAAAATGGAAACTCGAAATGTTTTGTTCGTTATGGTTAAACCCCAACCGAGCAATACTAAGCGTGTGTAAAAACGCTCTAAAATTAGATGGGTTTTATGACTAATTATTCTCCTGGCAAAAATATGTGCATGTAACAGCGCAATGATTTAAAAAAAATAAGTAAATTAGTAATTATGGTTTCCTACCTGATAGGTAAGGAAGCAGATACGTCGCGACCGAGTGTTTTTGTGGTTGATATTGCTCACAAATTGGTTTTTAAGCAATGTCAAACAAAAGTGAAGGCATGTAGCTTTTTATTTGTATACAACAATTTTATTGATAGCTATTCTGTAAACTCACCATGAGTCATTGTATTAATAGTCACTTGATACCTTTAAATTGTAAATGTTTACAGAAATAAATAAATTACATTCTATTTCATGTTCTCACTTGCTCGCCATAGCTGCTATCAAAGCTAGAGTCAGCCTAGTCACCAGGCATCCATTAAGGTCTGTACATTGCGCCTTGTATCAGCCACGAGCATTTATCTCGTGTACCTGCTAAAATCATTTGCATTAAGATACATCATTTAAATGACCTTGATGGCTTGAACTGTTTAATCGGTCGTTGATACTCAGAAAACAAGGAAGACGTTCTACGCGGTTTGTGGTTAGCTAATGTGCACTATTTTGTTTTCTACAGAGGATGCGGCACCAGATCTAAGACTTTCGCGTTCCCATTATTATCAGCGTCACTCACACCATTCACGTAAAGCATACAAAGGATCACCTTTAATTTCGTTTTCTTGATTATAATTTGAGAAATGATATCAAACATATAACTTATGGCGGTGGGTGCATCTATTTTTTGTTCGACGCCCTACCACTCTTCCCTGCTTCCAACACTTCCTATTTCTTGTGGAGGAAATGGGTATTAGCAGTATTCCCAGCACCGTCATATTCCATTAGGTAATGCATGACATGTTCTTTCTTATTAAACATTACAAAAGAGGTCCCATAATCTCACGTTGTTGTCTTTACAAATCCACTGATCTAGTTCGCATTCGCCCATAACTATCTGCTTACTAGCTAAATCCTCCAGCCTATGTACCTAGTGTATTACTGTCTGTTTCTCAATCTTTACGTAAGTATGTATAAGTATTGATCACAGTGAAAATTCGTGTCTTCGGTTACACAGTGCCTGAACAGCTACGACAAGTAGTACAAAGGGCGTCATAGATTTAGAAGAAATACAGATGGAGCTATTATATAGATTTGAATGCTGGCGCTGCTCTGATATAGCATCTCGAGCGGCTCGAAGGACTCCCTCATTGGGTCCTGATTGTGCATCCACGACACGATTCTCCTCATCAAAAACACCATCGACATCCCTTCGGCTCTTTTCTCCGACGTGGCCTAGAGCTGTGTTATTTGCAAGCGTAAGGTATGCCCGGTTGTGTTCTTTACAGTCGAACCACCACTCAGCAGTACTACGAGGATAGGCAGGAGAGCCGCTGTCAACCTGCAACAGATGTAAGAAAGAACAATAGAAGTTTGGCTTAGAAGATAAAATTAGCTTGACTGCACTATGTAAAAATAAACAAAATGTACAAATAAACGTTTAAATGTTTAAAAGAAACCATATGTTACTTTGATAGTGGCCCAACAAGAAGAGCGTATATTTTATACTTTAGGAGCTTACACTAAAATCCTTATCGTTAAATCTGTAATAGCTCTGTCCCTTGAAAAAGTACGTGTAGCCATTTTGCCACTGGAACGCTGCGTTAATGTTAGATGGAATTCCCTCCCATACGGTCGAGATTTCTTGCGGGTACCGACTGCTTACAGGTACTTCTGCTCGCGAATCGTATCGCCAGTACTGGTCGCCCTGCAAAGGTGGGTGCATCACGGTTATAACGCAATTTCGTTTATGGATAACTCCATACGGTGAGAAGGCAAAACAATGCATCAAAGTTTGGCAAACCTTACCCTATTTGCAAATTGTGAAACTGCAGGCTTCCCTGCCTTGTAGAGCCAAAAGTTCCCAGTGTATTCGTGCGGACGTCAACAAAAGCGAAGGTTAAAATATGATGACGTCAAGGAATTGACGTTGCATACGGCAACGTCTGATCGGGGTGCATATTAGTGATGCGATTTGCAGTGAAATGTGATATTAGGAGTATAAGACAAATCAGACAATAGCAAGTAGGCAACAGAGGGGTATCATCTTGCCTGCTAGAGTAACCATTCCACTTGGCCTGTGGCACCATCCGTCGGTGGTACGCTTGACGAGATTTCTTATGGGCTACGAAAAGCGTTGTTATACAATAGGATTACCTAAAGCAGTAGGCGCGCCAAAAGATTAACGGAAATTCATGTTGAACATTAATATATGGGGCAAGCAAATTCAATAGAATAGTTTCTTAGACAAAAGCGGTAGTTAATTACCTTGAAGAAGTACGTCTTTCCATTGCCGCTCCAGACAAACGAAGCGTCAATGTCGTTCGGAATACCAGCAAAACCGACAGAGATTTTTTGCGGATAACCGGCGCTGGCGACCTTGTTTCTGAATCGCCAGTATAGACCACCCTTAAAGAAGAACGTTTTTCCGTCCGACCAAGTAAGCGCGGAGTCAATGTTATTTGGTAGTCCTGGCCAATCGTCATGGATTCGTCTCGGATAGCCTGAGGCAATACCTTCCGGCTCGAGTTTCCAATACCACTCTCCCCTGAACACATATGTTGACTTGTCCTCGGTTCGCGTAATGGCATCAACTCGAGCATCAAGGCAGACGTCTGGCCCGCCTGATAGAGGCCGACTTGTTGTGGGTCGTCGCGTTTTCGATTGGATCGTTGGCTTGCCACCAAAAGACTTTTTCGAACCATATAGTGACTGAATGCCTATGAAGAAATGGTTGCGAATTAATTTACCAACAAATGGAAACAATATGGTTGTATTAATACACACCTGCAGCCCCAACAAGAACGGCAATGTGACTTTCGCGAGTTGTGTCACACTTGAGCCCTAATGTGCATTCGGTTCAAACTGACAGCTGCTGTATATGGACCCTCTCTTCTGACTAACATAAATGTACCTTCAATATCATCCTTGTCGAGTTTGAAGTTTGGGTCATAGCCACGATAAAAAGGAGCCATTAGAGCCCGCCGCACGTCGCTGTGAGAAAGGCCGAGAGAATGGCCAAACTCATGAGCGGCAACCTGCAAAATGACAGATAATGCAGAATATATTTTCGAACAATCAGGGTCACAGTCAGACAAAATACTCGTATCCAGAGCCAGATATTGTCCTATACGAATATTACGAACAATAGATTAATGCGAGAAACTCCATTGTTATATGCATAATATTGCTATAGTGTAGCAGCTAGATTAGGAAAATATTTCACAAATACACTAAGAAGTTGGATATTACTAAAGAAAATCATACATATTAAATCGGCTTCCTAACTAATATTTGGAGCGCAATTTTTCTCATCCTCATGTTCAATTTCTTAGTCTTGTTGTTCTAACCACCTCAGTCAGTCGATTCTTTCAAATCGGCCGATGGTCGCTTTCGATGACATAGTGCCACTATCGTTGACACCTTTCGATTGAATATCATCCTAACCGGCCCCACCGAAATAAAATGTATGTGGAGAATAGTGATTCCCTATGGAGAAATAGTTAACCCCGTCTGACACCAAATATGAACATAAAGCAGCTTCTACTCTCTCTCTCTCTCTCTCTCGCTCTCTTTATATATATATATATATATATATA
>MNPL01001320.1:0-30161 GCA_002081605.1 Tropilaelaps mercedesae
ATATATATATATATATATATATATATATATATATAAGTCTGGATGTCTATAGAAATTATCAAAACAGAAATATTTAATGCATTTTAAAATGTTATGTTTTATGGAAAGTAAGCATATTTTGCACAACGTTGAAAAGTTCAAGATACATTTTCCCTCCTAACCTCTCATCTTCGTAGGTATCTTTGCTAAATATTAAGCATGACTGTATAGGTACAAAATCAAAAACAAGTGAAAAACTAATTTCAGCTTTTCTATGATGCTCAAAGCTATTGTATTATACTTTTATTTGCAAATTTGTACAATTATATTAAGTTGTATTTATATAATTTATATTTAAGTGTACAATATATAAATATACAAAGACCCCATTCCTCGATGCGTGTTTTCTGGAAATTAACGTGCTCAAATATATCAAAATACCAGTGTTTTGACCTGGTAAAAATCTCCTCAAATTATCTTTTAACGGCCCCAAACAGTGAGCAAACTCGATTCATGCCGATGCGTAATTCGAGAATGAAGACATTGTTTTAGATGCTCTCATGAATTGTTTAGTTCATATGTCCCCATGCTATCACTAGTAGAGCTGTACTCAAAAATATGACATAAGCCCTTCAAGTGTTTATTCGCGTATCCGTGTAATGATTTAATATTCCAATTTAGTGCTGACTCTTTAAGTTTTCTTCAAGAAGTATTTGCACGTTAACTATGAAAGTAGCAAATACCAAATTTTGATAAGATAAAATTGTAGTAATAATAAGCGAGCATTTAGATTTATATTATCTGGGGATGTGTTAGAATTACTTGAGTTTACTGGAGTCCGAAGGCAGAATAGCTCAGGGAACCAGAAAGGCGGCGTTAATTGAGAAGAAACTGTCGGAAATCAAAAACATAGGATAAGAAAGAGGTGACGCAAGAAGATATATTTGAAAGGGTGCGCTGTGTTTTGAAATAAAACACGTTTAGACGTGTCGCTTTTCAGTCGTTCTGCACAACAGTCTTACAACGTGGGGCGAACAAATCATCAATTAAATGTTTAAATACATATACAAAGTTGGAAGATTGCCCAACTGACTGTCAACGTTTACGAAATGTTCGCATACATGGCATTTGGCTGACACATCAAAAATCATGTGTCATCAGATGTGACCAAACTGAGACTGTGGTTGCCTACTGACCACAAATGTACACTCACATCAGTCGATGAAATACACAGATCACCACACTTTTTTGTGCAGGCTTTCAGTAACTGTGTATTAAGCTCAATGTTTGGAAATCTTTCAAAGATTTGAAGTCTCTTGAAATATGTCAGCATCTTCAGCAAAATTATCGTTAAAAAGATGATTCATGCTTTGCGGAGCGTCGTGCGCAAGGAAAACAGTGTTTTTGCGGCTAACGAAAGGCGCCAACGGAGTTCAAGTATGCGCAGTTAGTGAAAAGACATGCGATGTCAAAGAGCTGAACTCGAATGAATATCGCTGTATATTATTGCCATCGGAATATAGCATTTGATGAGATAAAATTTAGAGCACTAAAGGATATAGTCTATCACTTGAACATGACATTAGCATAGGCTTGGTAGAAAATGTTAGACGCTGTTACAGTAGTGACTTAGTGTGGGTACGGTTGGGTCCATTTAAACGAACATTTCATGCATTTTGAATAAAGTTGTAATTGATTAATTAAGGAACTTCCTGCAGGATGGGTTACATTATTATACAGAGGACCTTTGTTAGAACAGACTCTTACAAGCAATACGCTTGCGTTCAATTCTCCTGCCATACCTTTTAGCACAGGCAAAGACCTTAGACATAGATTAGTTCAGTGAGGTATTAAAGAAGAATGCCTTTGTTGTGAAGTTGACAAGGATATTTCTTAAGGCTGATATTTCTTAGTAGTTCAGAGTTTTAAATAGAAGAACGAATACAATAGGTATGTGAAAATATACGTCTTGGTATTCCCGCAATTGAAAATAAAAGAATATACAAATTTAACGATAAAATGACAATATGTTATCATTCGCTTTAGAGAACCTTAGCTCCTATCCTTATAAAGTGGTAAGTCACAAAAACCAGTATTTCAAGCAAAGCGTAAGGAACGCGGTGCCAATACCACAAAATAGCACGTAGAAGTAGTCGATAACCTAATCAACTTTTAGAGCTTCCATAACAGCATCGCTTAATAAAGAGGTTCTTCGTGCATATCTCTCTTTAGATATAGTTTTATATCTGAATTTGAACATAAATCCGGAACCTCGACTCGCTATGGCGTCCTGTATTTAATCGGAAAAATAGCATTCAAATAACAACGGTCCGGGTAGAGAGCAATATTGTACTATGAAACTGGTATTAGGGAAACGTCCAAAATATATGCCTCGTTTCTTAAATTTACTTTTTATTTAGTATTTAACGTTTACAATTTTTTCATTGACTCAAGACCAGCGTCATTACCTCTGTAATGAGCTGATTATCCGCTAAGCGTGAAATAATTTGAATGTACTATGGATAGAGGTCGAATTCTTGTCTACACGAGTTAAGCATAATTCCAAAGCGTTCAGGCTCGATTACAACTGTTGCACAATTTCGTACTGTAACGCAGTACGGTAACTTATACATCTTACAGCAGATGAAATGAAGATAATTACGTAAGCTACTTCATTTGAGAGTGTCTGGAAAAAGTTGAGACGGTCAAGTGCCGCCAGATATTTCTTTTTATCTGAAGAACTCATGAACCTTTCAAATAGTTTTTAAATAAAATAAACCTAATAGATTGCTCAATAAGATAACGTGCGCCTTCAGTTGCCTCGCTTAGAAGACTTTACTTAAAAAAAGAGATATAGTCATGGGGTAATGATCTTTGATAATGCCAGAGGACTGGTTCGATAAACAGATTCTGGTACAGGTACAGAATATAACCGTGATCATTCACGGAAAGTGTGAAATAGATGCAAGCGAAGTAGATATGCACGTTCGGCAGCTCACAACCTCAATATCGCACCATTTAAAAGTCCGTGGCCATCGTCTGCACTTAGGAATTCGCTAATGGTTATATGCCGCGTTCCTCAATCCATTTGGTGAGGTCGCGCATATCATCAGATTTAGCTTTTTATGAACCGCAGCAAGTCCAATTGTCATAAAAAACGGAGTGCCTTTTTCCGTTTCCGGGACAGATTTTCCGTTTATTATACATTCACGCTTAGTCCTATCACATTTATAAAATGTTGCACATGCTTGAGGAAATGTCATGCAAATTAATGGATAATTGTAAAACTTCCAAATGTTCCTCGACGACGGCACTGCGAATTCAACTTAGAGCTGTTATGCCAACGAGCATAAGACCGCCGATGAGAGACGGTTCTTGTAAAAAAACTACTGCGGCTCAGTGGTACACAGACAAATCGACACACCACCCAAGACGTTTTACTGGTCTACTAGAAGATTGTTTTGCGGCAAAAATCGAGCAAACAAATCTGACATCCATACAATGTCGTGAGTAACAAGACATTTAAAACAAATGTGCGTAACTTTTTATTGAATGAAAAAATCAAGGTGTATTAACAACCAATGAAGGCAAAGGAAAATATTTTGAATGGAATGTTGCTTACATACCTTACAAAGATCTTTAAGAAATGTTGTCGTACAACGGCGTCATTTTAGGTTTCTTTGTTAGAAGTTCCGTCACAGATCTCGCTCGCTCAGTTGGATCTCGTCGTATCATTGATGCCTGAGGTAGCCACTCAAATTTTTTATAATTACGAAGGTACTTTCATACACAATAAGCTTTAAAAAAAGGTACAACTGTGACGGAACGTAGTTCCATTTTGAGAAAATTAAATGTTTTTCAAAATCGGAAAAACTCATATGACTTAAATTTAAAAATGGCGCCTGAATTAAATCAGATAGTCATAATAAAACGCTATCTCTGCCAGATAACTCAATCAGTTCAAAAAATGTCGCATTAACAGACTTCAGGGAACAACCATTTTTATAGAAGGGTTGGCATCGGTCGTAGGACAACTACGTAGTGACCACTATCATAGTGACCGCTATCAATAGATGATTTGATGAAGACTTCGTTCGAATGTCGGATGTTTAAACTGAGTCAACACCAAGGAAAGCAATGTTGAAAATCACATTCAACCGGATTCGAAAGAATGTTGTAAAAATTAAAAGCGATGAAAGTTGCGTCCACTTTTAATTGGTTGCTTTAGCATTTAAACGCGATCTACTTTTCTTAATGCAAGATAAGAGGCGTTGGTCACCTACTTTAAGCTATATATATAGATATAGGCGTGTTTAAATTGCTATAAATGTGTTAATGCCTCGGGAGCAGCAAATCAAACACCCTACAAACCGTTTCGGGCGTTCAGTCGTATAAGCTAAGAAGAGCTTTGAAAAGCTCGTGATTTCCTCTTGATCAATCCTGGATAGGATAACCCAGGAGTTAAAAGCCACAACGACGCAACCCTAAACGGAAATATTAGCAATAAACCGTAAACTGTGCCGTCTATCCCGGTAACCGTAGAGAGGCAACCACGGCGTAAGTCGTTGGTGTGTTCATGATTACTGAATATTTTTACTAATAGACTGAAGTTGATGGCTCGAATAGCATGGAGTATATAGGAGAGGCCCTAAGAGGACTGAGACTCACATCTGTCGTCTGAAAGAATTATATCATCGCTAACAGAGTTGTGCTCCTAATCGTGTACGAAAACGTTTTAAAGTTATATTTTGTAATCGTATAATTGTAACTACAATTTTACTTTTTGTTTGATAATACAAGACATTGTGAACTCGACAACTCATTAGTGCTAAACAAATGCAGTATATAGTACATTAGGAGTATAGTGGAAGCATAAAGAAGTATGCTTCACAGCAATAGCTCCGAACTAAGGAGGCTATAAGATCGATTTCATCAAATAAAGTTTTATCGCGACCCAAATACTTGGGATTCTATCTTGGTCTGTGCTTTTCAGCTTTATTTTTTATATAATGACGGGTTGACACAATATTTAGCCCTATATGAAAGCAGTGTGAACCAACCAATTTGTATCTTTTATATGAAAAATTTTAAAATAATTTACGGTTCATATACGTGTGACCCGAGACCAGCTAGAGGGTTGCGACTTATAGATTGGGAAGCATTAGTCTAAAAAGGAACTTCTGTCGGAATCTTTTTAATAAGTTTAGGAATTTGATACTTTACCGAATATTTTAACAAATCGTAAATTTAGTAGCAAAAAGCTCAACAACATACGCTATCACAGAGACCCTGATCATTCCCGTGCATGAAGATCCGTTGGCTTCACACGACCTTCATTGAACATCTTCGGGTTTACTAGCGGTATAGCTTAGGTTGAGTGATGTTGCCACTGCACCGTTTGGTGTCCACTCGGATAAACAAATCCACATAACGAGATTGCGCGTTGTAAGAACCCAAAAAAAAGGTAAGTCATTCAAATTAAATACCTCTGAACTTTTATGTCATGCGGAGAATAGTGAGTGCTACGCGGCCTGAACGAAGATATGACAAGCGAGGAGGACGCGAGGGCACTTGATCTCAATTTAATTGTGAAAGGACAGCTGGAAATGAAGAGGCCTTTTAGAGATGCACACGGCAAACTGTATATGGCCCTCAGGTTCTTCGGCACGCCGGTAGTAAAAGCGAACTGGCCATCATCCTGGATAATGATTAAATTTATTCAAGCTTACTTTAATAGGACCACGGCGATTTATGTTGTTATTGATGAAATACCAATAAGGCAGAGTGCCTTTATATGCAATTCAGTGAATCGAAGATCCTAGATGTAAAATTTAAGCTTTTACAGCTGTGAGGGATTTCATACTGCCATCACGACCAGATAGGCAAGCCAACATCTGATCTTAAAATGAGAGTTCCACGTGGATTTAGCAAAAGGAACGTATCAACGGTTCATCGGAAGTTTTGTGCCGCTTGGTGAATGTTCTGTTTGGACTAGATGCAGAATGTCTTTTCCTCCAGTGATTTTTGCTGGGCATTTTAACGCAGCCTCTGAAAGTTGGGGTTCTACTACCACAAACACTAGGAGTCTAAATCCACTCAAGCAAATGGCAAAGAACGAGGAAGGAATATCTACTTTACACAGGTGGACCGCCTTGTCGCACACAGGCTTCACGATCTACGCATGTCATATCGCATGGCTCTCTCGTCGCCAACTGGTTAGTGCTAAACTAGGAAGAAAATCTCAGCCACCATCGTTGTGTAGAGTTTGAGATTGAGCCAACCGCAACGCCGACGAACGCGCATCCGCAACGTTTGCGCCTAAGATAAAGCTCTGCAGCACAGCCACACTAAAAGCAAAGATCGAAGCGACGCTGGATAGAGCTCCAAAACCTAGCAACGCCATCCAACTGCAAATCAGCTTTAGCGAAACGTGCAGACCACCTGGAATACAGGCCATCGTACATCTACGAAGGAGAAGACCAATGCAAGTAAGATAATGCAGGACTAAGGCTACCACTGCGACGCGTGCGCAATGCTTGCGGCTGTGTCTTCGCGCCCTCAAGCGGCGAATACTGATCTATAACACTCGCCGTCATTTATTGAATAGCTTTCGACGCGCAACATAAACGTTGTAGTATGTGCGAGATACGGAATCTCTTCTTAACAGTCATGTTGGATGAAGGAAACGCGTTGGAAAAAAGGCTTGCCTTGGAAGACCACATGGGAGGGACTTCTAGAGAACAGGGCACACCCCCTTGGTACAGAAAATCTAAGACTAACTGAGAGATGACTTATACAAAAATAGTGATCTATCCTGGTGATTGATAGCTGATGTTCTGTAGACGTTTATTTTAGGCCCCTACCATGATGCGGCCATTGCATATGATGGAGTGCTCCAGTTGAAAAATTTCCATGAAGGCATCAACATCATAGCCTACGCCGAGCTCCTTGCAGGACATCATTCCGAATGTTGCCGACCAGAGGAAAGAGGAGCCAGAAAACTGTCTATCGTGCACGCTCAATTATAGACACGGGACTTTCCAAAGGCATCTGTCACGCATTGAAAAGGCTTAGTTTGCCTAATACTACAAGAGCGCACCTAGAAGCATGCGGTGGTATGCTGCGTGGCTTTCAAAGTCGCGCAAAGACTTCAAGCATCAAAGGCGCTTGATCGAGAAGGCACGCTCGCACATATTTGTAATCTTTAGTTCCTACTTGATTTATGTATTGCAACAATGTTTCAACGTATGCAAACAAAGTCACTATCTTCAATGCTTGAAACAAGTAGTATAGTACATCGGAATGTTTGCAAATAAGAGCAGGTGCCAGAAGAGTTGACCTACGTGGCGTGAAAACATGCGGCTGCTTTTTTGACAGAGCTGGCAGACCGAGGTATCTGATTCCATGTGAAAACCGTCTCAGAACAAAATTCAGGCTAAAATATCATTGAGGCAAGTTGAATTATTTTCAATAAGGTTAAACAATAGAACAGTTAGCATGCTGCTGCTTTGGACACGACATTGATAGGAAGGTTTTATAAAGAATATGAAGCCGTTCGATCATCACATACGTAACATTACAACCTCTATTTCAAAAAACTTTCAAATATACCTGATGTAATTGGGCGTCGTAATTGTCTTGCCTAACATTAGGCAAGACAGACAACCACAAAGTAAGACGCCTTTGTTCCCTGACTGATATTGAAACCTCCAAAATTAGGATGAAATCCTATATCAATGCATAGTTTATTAATGATTACATTCAAAAACACATATCATATGCCTTTTAGTTACAGCTTTTGATTGGGGATGTTATGCCAACCCACCAAAACAGAGTTGATAAGAATCGTATTACTCTTTTAGTAGTTTCTTGACTCACCACGACTATAGTACTAAGCCGGTATGTGGCCTCTGCTTGCACTGCTTATACTCTAGGTTGGAGTCAATTGGTCTGTAGGCCACGTTGTTAGATAAACTTCTAAGAAAACATATTGTAGGGCATTCCGTATTTTGTGAGCTAAAAAAGAAAGCGTTTGCTTTTATTCAATTTCTAGTCAGATGTCTTATTGGATGTGACCCATCCGTGCTTTGAAGCGCCTTCGAAAACGCTGAAACTACTTATCGCACTGCTTAAGCCAGTCTAAAAAGGTACTGTATTGTTTTAATTATTCAAGAATTTAATACTCTACTTAATATGTTCACACCGGAAGCTCGCTAGCAAGCAGCAAAACGACATACGTTGTGATATAGATAGCGAGCATTCCCGAGCATGAAGAATCATCGGCTTCAAGTGCCCCATTAAACATCTTTAACAAGATTGACAGCATAGATGATGTTTAGTGATGTTGCCACTGCTTTGGAGTAACCACTCGTCGTCCGCCAAATTATCCACTCGATGTCCACTCGGACATATGATCACACTTATAAGATTGCGCGACGTGAGGATCCAGAAGCAAAATTAATTGTTTTAATACTGAAGCGAAGATACTGCTATCATTATATGTAAATTTTAAAAAAGGTCTTTTAGGGCGTACGCCAGTGAAAGAAACTGTTTTGAAGTCACATAGGAATATGGAGCGGACATTCTCAAAAATTTCTCGAAAAATTTTGGTTTCATTATAAATCTATTTCCTTTTACGGAGTTCATTATTGTACGTTGTGCAAAGTGAGATGTTGTATAGGTTACATGTTTGAGAACAAACTTTATACCAAATAGGAGCAAATGGAGGTTGTGATCAAATTTCACAGAGTGTTTCGGTACATACTTCGAACACGCTCTGTTTTAGTGTGTAATACGTCATGACTCATATGACTCCCTGGAGTGCAAACAGAGTTCTAAAGATCTTTCGCACTTATCTTAGCATTTCAACGGTCATAATATGTCTTTATGTCGACGAACTATATTTACCTATAACATATATATATATATATATATATATATATAGCTTTCTTATATATATACATATAGCTTTCTTAGTATGTATTCTATTCATGAAGGGAAAAACGAAAACAAAGTGTAAATTTCACTTCATCCATAGATTTACATCGACTAGGATAAAAATCCAATGAATTCTTGCCGGCACAGAGGAAAATTTAAGGTGATAAACTCCAAAGTCGATTATTGCATTAAAGGTTGTATTCGTAGGTTGGGTGACGTGAGTCTAAATTCGATTACTATTCAATTAAAGTCGATTACTAGTCTACTAAATTCCATTACAGTCGCCACACGCGACAGTGACCCTCTTTAGTATTGTAATATTGTAATGTCTCCAGTAGAGTCGTTAATATTCTTAAATGAGCTCGCCCGGCACCTAATCAAAAATTCGAATTAGCTTATAGTTCGAAAGATAGGCATTTGCGAAAGGACCAACGACATCTGTAAATTCCCTTTGAATGATCTGACAAATGACGAATGGCCCAATTCTATTGAAAATTTAAAATATAAAACATACCACGTTTAATGAACCAGTTGAATATTTGCATTTTGATATTACTGTGATTAACGTAAGTGAGTCGAGGTTTCGCACACTCAAGTGTGGTCAGTTCGTGATGTAGATAAATGATAATTTATCCGCATACCGATTGACCAAACAATCTTCTCGGATTTAAAACATAAAACATTCAATATTATAAAAAAGTTCGAGGTCAGAATTTTAAACGCTTCATGTTGTAATGTTAATTGCACTATTTTTTTCGTTTTCCAGCGTGTTTCAAATGACCTTAAATATGGCCAATTCATTTTAGCAAAACTGTATTCAGTTTTTTTATCATTTAGACGCACAACAGGATTTATCCAACCATTAGACAACGATTTGCTTGGAACTAGGTTCAAAAATGACTGCCTATCCTATATATGGATACCGAACATTAACGAATTGACTATTTTCAATTCCACAATTCTTCTTGCGAAATCTATTCACGTATTTTCTTAAAAATAAAGAGGTAACTATACAGGGCATTAATATACTTTTCTGTCTAAGCGTTGTTTTATTGTACGAAGTAAAAGGATGTTTATTGAATTCGAGAAAGAACAAGCTTCAGCACTCTTCGCTAGGTTAGGCGACCCCGCTTGGACAAGTGATTTGAGAAATACAAATTGTAGAGGTAAATCAATGCATACGTAAGAAAATATTTTTTAAAAAAATATTTTAGAAAGATGGCTTCGATCTCTCTGTTTTGATCACAAAGCAAGATATTTTCCGATCTTCAAATGCTGATAAAATTACTGTAGGTGTATTTATTATGTTTCTATAAAACTTTTATAAAATTTTTCACACTTTTTCACAATTCTCCATTTTCCAGAGAAACTGGATATAGTTTATTATTGTCGAAAATGAGTCACCAAAGTCGCCCACAATTTTGAAAGGCAAGCTGCAGAGTATGCCTAGGTTAGAATGCACATATTTCACGAGAGAACACTGCCTGTAGGCAGTGTTTTCTTGTGAATTTTCTTGCGAAACTGTTCGTACCGAAAAAACGTGACTCAATATAACTCACGCGTTTGATTCGACAACAGGTAACAAACACTGAATACTTTTTCAATCAGAATACACTTGTTAGAAAAAGACTCATGTGAAAGAGGTAGCTTGCATTCAATAATTAAATAACAGTTACAAAAAGCTCGGTGCGATGTCAATTTGTGAAAAGTGCATCAGTTCTGAAGATATAAATCTAGCAAATTTGTATGCAAAATACACTTATTAAAGTAAAAGCTAGAAACACTGTTAAATATTCTATTACATTAACTCTAATTAATGCGTAACCTTTTGTTGAACTCTTTGACGAACGCAGCCGGTATCGACTGCTGAGTACCAAACTGTCGGCATAGTGACGACTACCTGTCCTAGGCATATCCTATAGCCGCGATGTTTCGGAAGAACGAAGTATGTTGTCTAATGGAATATCTGCTGTCGCGCAGTTACTTATCCAGAAGCTCTTTCCGTTCATAACGCCCCGAATATTTTCTTTACTCAAGAGGTCATATATTGATATAAAGCCATGCACCTCAATCCACTCGTATAATTCATGCATCTCGCCAGATTCTTCTACCTATAGACCAATACAGCAGTGAACTTTGCTTAAAATAAGAAAGATCTACATATCACTTCGGCTCTACTTAAATGTAAAAAATAAGTCACTCGCAGACAACGTGGTTCATAAATGGCTTTTCAAAGTAACCGTTTTGCTACGTGATTGCCTGCAATTTTGATAAGTAAATCGTTATAGTATTCTTCTACACGTATGCTTATTTTTATTTGTGGTTGGTATACTTTCTATTACATTAATGTTGCACATTAATGTTGAAATCTAAAATAACGTTCAAAGTATACAGGGCACAATAAGGGATACAACAATATTATCCAGATGCGTACAGATTAAACATATAACATGCCTACAAAACGTTTAAACATGGCTAACTATGGCTACTATGTCCAACTCATTGTGCATGAAAACATAGTTGTAACGAAGATAGCAAACCTACATTTTCAGAGTCGATGTACAAGAAGTTTTCTGAACAAGCCATTCTGTGGTTCAAAAGCTAGTAGGTTGAAATTTAAACTCGAATTTGAAAGTCTTCACCAATTCTACACCAAGATTCAAACCCGACTGGAATGCTCTGGTAAAACAGCTTTGAATATACAGGCGAGAAACCAAATGGGCCAATGCTGACATCTGAACTCTAGAGAAGACAGTTAAGAAACAGCAAAAAGCTTGAATATTATCACAAACTCCGCCTAACACGTACACGCGAAGAATATGCTAGAAATTGTGCACGTGGTTCTTGCCCACTCACTTTCGATATATTTCGATATATTTTCATTCATGGCTGAAATAAACTGCTTTTTCTAGAATTTATCTGGTGAGTGCACTAAAGGAATTACACATACTTAGACAAAATGACAAGGCGTGCAATAATTAGATGAAAGCTTCAGCAGAAGCTCCCTTTATTAAAAAGTAAAACAGAACGGAATTTCTTTAGGTATGTGCTCTTATGTAATGCTGTTAGCTTCTAGTCTTCATTATAATATAATAATATAGAGTAAAACTACTACTGTCTACACTTGTAAAGAACAATCAACCTTGGAGGCGGCGTACGCCCCAGTTATACAAATGTCAATGGCATCTTAGTAAACATCTACACACGACACAAAAGCCATTTTAGGTCGTCACCATGGTCTTGGCAACTCGTAGAATTTAAAATGTCTCAAGCGAACTTAATAAATTTATTTATGAAAAAATGCCTTTTCTTCTAAGCGTATTATTTCAGTCTCGCGCACGTCATAGAAAAGGTCGGCAAATATTCCGGCACAAGACGAGCCGTCAGGTTCACAGCAGCCTCACTGAATGTATGCTACTTGGTAAGCAAATAACTAACATTGACAAAAGCTGCCGCTGCTTCGATGAAACCGCCAACACTTCCGGCCATGTGCCCACTTGGCATCCATTCCTTTAAGCAGGGCCACTGATTGAAGAGGCTACTGCTTTTAATCGATATCCAGAATAAAACGTTTAAAAACGAGTGTTCTCTTCACGGTAGGTAAGGTCTTTTTATAAGAAGTGAATATATAAGGAAATACATTTAGGAAGCATTTACCCAAAAATATAAATAAAAGTTTACAGTGGATGCGTTTAATTTATTTATATCAGCATTCTTATGCTAAAAAGAGCACAAAAACGGTTGTAGTATTAGAAGGATCCTCGAACTTCGACTTTAAAGACGATTCCATCTGCCCCTGCAAAATCGCCTTCAAACTTCAATTAAGCACAAATCTGTCCATTAAATACCGTTTTCGTCCTCAATTACAATACATCTCACAGCATACACGCAACATGATGAGAGTATTTTGTCGGAAACTGATTCTAAGCAAATCTACTGCATACTGCAGTATATTATATAGCTTGGCGCGAGACGTCACCCTGCAAGGTTTTTTTATTATTTTCTTTTTTAACATTCATATGGATTTAAGGCTTATTCGAGTTTCCAGTTTGCAGTCTAAATCTAGCTTTTAGTTACGATGCAAATCGACCCAACGAAAAAAGAGAATATATTAGCATAAGTTGGTCATCCATCACCTTAATGAATGATTAATCACTGCGGCCGATACGCGTTAGAATTGTCAATTTAATGAAGAAGTCAAAAATATGACCGTTATGATGCAGTGACAAATATGTAAAGATATATGAGGCTAACCTTGGGTGCCATAGCAGGTCATCAACAATAGACTGCATTTTATACTGTTGCCTAGGAAAGTTGTAAATTAAATAAAAATTGCCTTATCGATTATATATATATATATATATATATATATATAGCTTTTGTCACAATTTGCTCTAGAAATTCACGTATGTCTTACAACATACATGCATTCTATTCTTCGTTTTGCCAGTAATAGCCATATGCCACTGTGTTACTCTCACCAAACAACGAGTAACGTTTAAACGAAGTCGTCACGAATACACCATACTAAAAGCCTTTCCTTCTTAATGTGTGCGAATGGATGCGAAAATTATTTTTGTTACCACGTAGCAGCTCCAGGGAATAATTAACGAATGTAGGACGGCCATAATATAGGCTTTTTTGAGATGTTAAATATTTATTTCTGGCTCTAAATGTAAAATACATTTTTCGGTCACCGAAATAAAATGTGTGTATTGATCATTACATATGGCTTTCGGAACTTGCAGAAAACAGATTTGTCAGATGAGTGCATATCAAAATGTATACAACTCGCTGATCCTTTAGAATTATATTTCTAGTATGGAAACGTGAGAAAGAGTGATTGGAGAAGTCAGGGAAAAGAATTGACTGAAAGCGTAGAGGCCTGTAAAAGAAGAAGACCTGAGAAAATATGCTTGTTATTCATTTGAAGGAGAATATTTGTAGAAGTGCTAGTTTGCGAGCACTCTGGGTAAGTTTTAATATTGCGCCTATTTATGCTATTTTTATTGTATGTGAACAATCCTACAGATAAGTAGAATTACAGCAAAGTAGAATTAGAGCGATCAGCAGTTTGCGATTTGGTCATATCACTACTGGGCAAATTTCATAGAGAATGTTATGCAGGTGGTCACATGCCTAGATTGATGGCCTGTCCGGTTCATTAGGAGGGATTCAGGGTCAAGCAGAGACCACTCAGGAAGAATTAGGGCCAACGATGAGACAGACAATAAATATTATTATTTTAAAAGGAGGCTTCAACGAAAGGGCGCTAAGGAAAACGTGACAGACGAATACGGATCCAAATACTTTGTCAGTATATTAAGAGCTTAATCCATAACGCTTAGATCGTTCCGACACATTACTCACTTACTTAATCGGATTGGTCAGGTGTCACTTGTCGATATCATTATGTGCAGTGAAGCGGTTGTAAATTTCGTAACTGGGTAGCGAGTAATTGCGGACGAAAAAAATCTGTGTGATCATCACTGTATCGAGTATTCACCATACAAGGTGCTTCCAAATCGCACCGGGTGTTACCTTCTTTAAGCAGGAAAGAATCGGCACATTACGAACATTATTCACCGACAAGGACGCACGTTGATAGCATGAAACCAGAATGGCTGAAGTCTATTTGTGGCATCTCTTGAGCGAGTTTCTTGATCGTGCACGGGTTTGGTAAGGCAAGTTCACATAGAGCCACCATGCTCGTTGTCGAGTCTACATGGATTCATCATGTTGGTTTGGAGCCACTTGCGATATTCAGATTCTTGGTGTGACTCTTGGATTATTTACGCGACTTGATTATGCCGGCCAGAAATCAGCGGCGTTTCGGATCATTTAGGCATACCGAAGGGCGAGTACGCCATCAGCATTTATGCATCTTCCCGTTACTTGGAAGAAACGAAACGACTCTGCGAAGCGAGCATGGCTATCACGAAAGCAACCAAAAGAACACAATAGAGATCATCCTATCGAAAGGCTCTTATACCCCCAAGCAGCCGATCAGTAGCATCCGGACGACTGTAACGCACTAGATTCTACGTTGACAAGGGCCTACAATGCGAGCACGACAATACTCACGTTATGACTTTACCGATAAAATTGAATCCGAAAAATATATTACATATGCTTTAATTTGAGCTTTAATTGTCTTTGGAATAAGGGTGAACTGAACCACTTTCCTTAGGGAAATCGTAAATGCTTTTCTACTGGCTTCAGAACTTATTGCTGTGGATTAACTGTGGAAGCCTTGGCTGTGAAGTTAACAGACGATATTTATTATTCACTCAGCAAGAGTGAATACATAAATTGTCTCGAAAGGAATATTCTGAAGGTAGTGTGTGATAGAGCACACGATAATATGGATATTTGTATAAGGTCAGTGTTTTTTTGTCACTCATTTATATACTTTTAGCTCCTTGACAGCGTTTATAGAGGACTGACTTACGAAAGCCAATATTTCAACCAAAAGCGTAGTAAGAACTCCTTCGGTGCAGTTTTTCTACCTAAAATCGAACATGAACCGGTCAATAAGCGGGACAAATACTATTAAACCGATGAGAATCCAGGCAGACGGCCAAAACATGTTATAAAATATGTACTACCAATACGTCCAAAATACATACCGTATTTTCTTCATTTTTGTAAATACTTAAGACTGATAGTTAATAGTGAAAGTGAAAATCACTTACGTCCTATATGTGCACAACTATATTTCTATTTTTCGAAAACATCAATAACTACAGTAATTTGCGATTTAACTCTTGAATGGAAACCTTTTAGCACCACTACTTCTATAATAGACTTGTTGTCTCTCGCACGGTGGCCACAACGGCACAACTCGTTTGAACATGTTTCTAATATGGAATGTTAATTTTATAATACACAGCTAAGACATACTACCGGAAAAGTCAAGTTCAATTTAAGCATTTGTACTCTGATTGTGGAACCACTATCTTACTTGACACTGCGTTAACTTCATGCAATTTTACTACGTCAGGTTATTTATATTACAGCAAATGAAATTAAATGAACCAATTAAACGAATTCCAAAATCTAGTGTAAAAACTGGAGACAACCGATATCACAAAAAAGTGCCCTGCTAGTCCACGTACTCATGAATGTTTCAAACTGTTCTGTTAAAACACAGGGGCTGTTTTTTCCTTGCTAATATGACAGAGTATTCAACATCACCTTCCATATTTCGCCACAAACTATCCTCTTATGGGCCATTACCTTTATTCCCATCAACTCATTCACTGAACATAGGAGTCTAAAAAAATGTGAAATATATATTAATTTGAATAAATAATCCTGTAATTAAGTCTGAAGGTTTATCAAAACTCGATCTCCCAATAGAAAATGCAATAGGTTTAAAAACCTTGCCGTAAAAAAACACCCAAGCAACTTCTTAGAAGTAAAATAGGTGTACACCACGAAAACTCCTTTGGTCTGAAGTTTGAGAAAAACCATGCGGTATGCTGTTTTATGGGCTGAACTTTTATATAAGGACACCGTATAATATTGGTATCTTTAGAGTTCTAAAATAACAACAGGTTTACTTGTGCCGTCATACGATTTATCTACTAGTGGCCTCAGTGGATGCGACACATCCCTTTTTTTAAAATACTTTTACCGAAGAAGAGACCATGATAGCCGTAAAGAACGGCGCCATCATGGTGCTCACTACCAACAGACGATTTGACGAAGACTTTGTTCTTCATGCCGGAGGCATTAAATTAAATCAACAGGAAGGATAGCGTTAAGAAAGATCACATTTAGCTTGGCGTCAATATAGTGAAATCTCAAACTGCTACAAACTGTATCCATTTTTGACCGAAGGTTTCAGCACTCGAAAAGTAGTTATTTTTGTTGGTACATAAGAGGCGGCGGTAGTCAGCTGTTGTGTTGCAATGAAAATAACTTACTGAGGATGGTCTTCGCAGAACTTCGCGATGCCATGAATAATCTAATGTCCTGTGAGCAGAAAACTAAGACTTCTGCATAAAACTCTGAACGCTAAGTCGCATCAGTTCGAAAAAGAGCCTCGAAATGCTTGTAAAATCCTCTTGATTAATTTTGAGTAAAATTCACCGGGGGTTAAAGGCCGTCGACAAAACGATACTGAACGGCAAAGCAGTAAATTATAGACCATACCCTCGATTCCGGTAAAAGTTGAAAAGGCATTCACAGCCTAAGCGACGGATGTACTCATAATTATTGTAAAGTCTGCATGGAGAACAGGAGTTGATGGTTCAAATCGCATCGAGTATCTTGCATCTTATTTGTGTACAGTTCGAAAGCACTGCATATGTTGCCTGCGTTCTCTTTTTCAGACCGTGTAGTCCTTTGAAAATTAGCATGCTGAGATCGTACTATTTATACTGTCGTACTATTTAAGATAACGCCAGAAATAAACTATAGTTAAGATTCTGGTATTTTATCGGCAAAAAATTAGATCGGTAATGACAGAGAATCGCAATATATTAAACACTAAGAAAAATGAATTTGATAAAAAGAATTTGATATTGCTCATTTGGAAGTCGCAACACTCAACAGTGATCCTTTCTTACGATGCAACGTCCTCAACGCTAAAAAAAGCTCGCCCGACGCCTGACTAAATGCGCGTTTGTTCGAAGTTCTAAAATGGACGTTGGTGGAAGTGCTAATGGTATCTGTGAAATTCCTAAGAATAGCTGAGTCTCTTATGAACTCGACTGCAACTCTACAACGTTAAAATTACCGTGTTTAACCCGTTGAATATCTGCCTTCTTATAATTCCTCATAGATATATGAAAATGCGCCTGGGTCTCGCAAGCTCAAGTGTGCTCAATTTGAAGAAGTAACGCCGTGGAAGCTTCGAATTCGTCAGTTTCATCTGCGCATTCAATGGGGTGTACGAACAAGTGCAATTTCGTCTTTGCCTAGCTTGTAAAGGCAGCGGAATTAAGGAGATTTCTTTGCTAGAATAAGGCCATCTACATCCGAGAAGCTTATTTAATTCTACAGTAGCCGAGTTATTTCACCCAAATCCTCTATATTTCACAATGTCTACTCACTAGTTAGCCTACTTACTAATACTTCTAAGCCTTTAGCACAATCTTAAAGAATGTTGCCTTTTTAACCCGCTCATATACAGACGGATCGAAAGAATCACCCGAATTTAAAACCTAAAGCATTGTAAATTGAAATTTTTATTTACTTGGTTTTTATTGCAAAATCGTAAAAAATATTGTTCTGTTTCCAGCCAAAACGTCCTGTCAATTTTTATAAATTCTCAGGCTAATATTAAAATGTAGCCAAACCACTTTAAAATCTTTATGCAAAAGCTAAGTTTTAACCAATATTTATCAAGGGAACAACTTGCTTGAAGGTGGTGGGACTATACCCAAGAAACTGTCTATACCAAATGAAAACACTAAATCCAAACAAATTGTCTGAGCTTCCATAAATCTATTTACATATTTTTTTGCAAATAGAATGCAACTTCATAAAACCTCAATTTTCTTATCTGTGACAGCGCCGATTTACCTCAAAAAGCACAAAAATGTTAGAGGTGTTAGAGAGGGAAAATTCAAAACATTCTTCACAAGTCCCATTCGGAAAAACAATTCGACAGACACAAGTTCTAGACATAATTGTACGCACACATGCAGCCCATAATGTTATAGTTTTCATTATAAAACGCCTGTATCAGCAGTTAATAAAAGGAAAACATTTTCTAGCCTTATGCTGCCTGGTATGATCATAAAGCAAGGTGCTTTGCGTCTTTCAAATTTTTACGAAGTTTGCTGCATGGAAGGCCTACTCAATATGTCAGTACAACTTAATAATTCATTTGAATTGATTATGATAAAACAAGTCCACTGAATGTCAGTCCTCAGAATTGGTGTATAAATCTTCTGGATTTGATGGTGTTATATATTTAATTCACTGAATTTTTCTAAGAGACGACGTAGCGGTAACGCAGCCGTCTTAACTCCGGTAGGCTGATAAAAAATCCGTACGTTGCCAGAAAAATTGCATACAAATATGCAATTTTTTCGAAAGACCTTATTCGCCTTCTGCAAGCCACCCACCCGAAAGCAATAGCTCTTCATTATGCCGTATAGATCCGCCGTATGCCGTATAATCATATTACATGCGTCTGTAGACGTTCTATGGAGAATGTAGCTTGTCTTTATAAAAAATTCTTGATTGATCTCTCAGATAAAAATCGTGGAAGTGCAGATCGTAATGACTACGTCCGCTCACCGTTAAATTTCCCATGAGACATGCTGCGTAAAACTTTGAATGCAAGGAAAACACTGCAAGTGCTCCAAAGCGGTGTCGTAAAAATGCTTGTATATTATAATTATTAACTTTTTTGTACAAATCAATGTATAACTATATATTGAACTAATGCGTGCAGAGAAATTCTCTTGATAAGTTTATTATGTAGAACACTGTTCATAGCATCAGTTTACAGCTGACATTTGCGCCGCTGATTGGTGAGTTAGAAAAGACAATGCTAACTAAAATTTTGGAGATCCTCCCAGTGTTGAGTTCGAAACCATCTTCGCATTACTTTAAGCCTAGTAAGTACACAAACCATGCAAATATAAGTTATCAGCGAAGCTCGGACTGTCACATGCCAACTTTACAGCTAGCATCTTAGCTCTTATAAATTTTACTTTGTTGTGTGACCACTTTTATAGACGGCTTCATAATAGAGGTCACTAATTCAACTAACAGTGCAACGAGTGCACCACCAGTGCCCCCAGCAAGAACATAGAAACATCCGATCACTTCATCAACCCTTAGGGCTTCCATTACAGCGTCCCCTGATAGAGATGTACTTCGGGCAAATCGGTCCGGGGGAACGCGAGCATATTTAAAGTCAAACACGAACCTAGTAGGTGTCTCGATCAGCCATTGGGTTCTGAAATTAATCAGAGAAAACGAAATGTACAACGAGAGCAATTAAGCGTATCAATCGCAAAATAATAAAATATTGTGGTTGTTATCATAAAAATATATATGTATATAAAAACTGTTTGATTTTTTCTGTACAACCTTATTTAGTATCAAGAATTGGGTTTATTATTGGTATCCAATTTGTCAGTTATTAGTACAATGATGCCCTGAAATTGTGGCGAATGTTTACTGTAATTCTGTTCGTCAGATCTTTTAAGAGCTTGAGAAGTTATATTGGAAATTTCCTCTTTAGAACTACATAGTTTGATTTTCATTGTAAATTTGAGTTTCTGAGTTTAGGTTATAAAACACGAAAATCGAAAACACTTCTGAAAGATTTCCCTCAATGGCTGCACAAGATCTAAGTATGTTTCGGTTAGGTTTTACATTTAAGTTTCAGTGGGCCGTGTTTGTTTATGAATGGTGGAAATTGTTGATACTTTTTCATGTAAGTGCACCTCTTAGATGGCAGACTTATAAGTGTGAATGGTAAGTATGAATGTGCTCTTAAGAAGCAGAAATTATCAGAGAGAGATACAATGTTCGGTGCGATGTTGATTTGTGAAAAGTGTAGGGCAGCCCGAGGTAAAAATTTAACAGATTTGCATGCAGAATATGATTGCCCTGTATCTTAAAAGCTAGGGACTGTTGTTAAACACTCTGGAAAGTTAACTCCGGTCTAACTGTAACCTTTTGTTGAACTCCTTGACGAACGCAGGCGGCATTGAGTTTTGAAAATACCAACTTGTCGGCATAGTGACGATTGTCTGCTCTAGGCATATTAGATAACCGCGATGTTTTTCCGAAAGAGCGAAATACGTTGATGCCATGAATATGTTTATAAAGTCGCAATTCATAAACATGTATTTCGTCCCGTTCAAGATGCCCCGGATATTTTCTGGAGACATCATGTCGTACACCGGTACAAAGCCATACGTTTTTATACTCTCGTACAACTCGTGCATCTCGCCAGATTCTTCTGCCTATAGTAGCGCGTAAAAGAACAACACACTTTACTTGAAAAAAATAAGCATTTGCAAATGGCTCTTGCTCTATGTAAATGAAATAAGTTATTCGCATGTTATATTACTAATAAATTATTTTTAAATCAATTGTTTTGCAGAAGTACATCGTTAGAGCATGCTTACACGTATGCTTATTTTTTAATAACAACTATACTTTTTATTAATAATAGAAAGAGAAATATGATTATTTAATTATAATGGATCTTTATTTACTACAATAACTATTAGAGTGTAAAATCACGTTTGTTGGAGCACTTTTCTCAAAATTGTCATTCTCTCCTTCTTAGTTTTATGGGGAGCATGTCTGCAATTAAAAACACAGCATTCTTCATTCACTATTTCAGTCGGTGAGATTTTAAATGACTTTCTTGGGGCCACTAAATATGTTCGCATTTACAGCTAGGACCATCAAATACGAGAAATCTAAAATGCTTCGTTTCGAAACGTTGCAGCTGAACTCCGATGGCATGTGTTACAGGCTGCAACTAATACGAATAGCATTACTGTATAACTCGTACTTTGACCACAGTGTAGCAGCATTGGGATAATTCCTAACCCTAGAAATAACCGTTTCTTCCACAAAAAGTGCGCGTGCAAATTTAAGTGGGGAAGCTCTTCGTGTTAAACCAATGCCTTACAAAACAAGTTGAGTAAAGTGAAGAGAGAGAGGACCTGCGTAGTGATTTTCTACCTTCGTAAGCATTTTGGCATTTTTATAGCTTTTTAGAAAGTACATGCTGCTAAGAAGTCTAAATTTAGCAGGTTGTATTTAATACAAACTAGGCTATTTACTTCCCCAGCCTTATCAGTCGCTGTAGACTAATTCTCCAACAAAAAATTCAGTGCAATAACAAATCATTTGGATTTATAATAATACTAATCTAAATGAGTATTAACATAAATTTGCGCTGTGCGGCATATTGTTATCTAAACAACATATCACTAAGTTATTTATAAGTTGACGGTGTACCTCGAGTATATCAGTCAAGTAGGTTTTGGGAGGAACAACTGGGTGTATTTTGTGTGTCCGTTTTAGGATGTCGGCAATAGTTTTCGGCCTCTCCGTTGGATCTCGCCGCATCATTGATGCCTAGAATCAATAGACATATGAGCGTTAAGACTTTTGTAACGAGCAAGCAAGACTTAAGGTGACAACCTAGGGTTTATTGTTCCATATCTCGTCGCTGATTGATTTTATACGTTACCTTAATTGATGACGAGACTATGATAGCTGCGAAAAGTGAAGCGATCATGCATCCAGTCACCAACAGTCGGTTAGACGAGCTTTGCACATCAATGTTGGGAGCTAAAATAATATCAGGAAAATATAAGGAACATAATAATATTACCTATGTGCGTAAACATGAAATTTGTAAGACGCATGTAAAACATTTAGGCAATGCACAGTCACCGCACCCATTTAACGCAAGAACATATTTCCATATGTGAACAGTCAGTCTATATTGTCAGGGTCAATGCAGAAGAAGTGCTTTAAAAAAAGCCATTCCAAACCTTCAGAAGCTAGCTACTAGTGATATAATAATAATTCAGGTTTAAATTTGCAGATTCAAGTGAGTATAGCAACCGTTCACTTTCTACCAATATGTTCTCGCAAATTAGCACTTGGCACTGTCTAGCATGTAATAATAAATTAGGGCACTTTATCAACGCCGTAATTCAATCTAAAGACTACAGTTCGGAACTTGAATGCTGTTTTATGAATATCGATGTTGATACCTAGTGGAATGTTTGTTTTATGGCTAACTGACAACCTAGTTGCATATAGCCTCACCATTCTGTGCGTTCAGTCGGATGAGATCAAGGAAAAGTCTTGGTACACGATTGTTATCTTCTTGACCAATCCTAGGCAGAATCCACCGGGTATTAATGGCAGCTAAAATGGCGATACTTAAAGGTAGAACTAGAAACAGACAGTACACCTTACCCTCGATCCCTGTGAAAGTCGAGAACGCGTTTACTGCATAGGCGATTTGTGTACCTGTCATCACTTTGAAAGTTTCAAACTTGACTGGGACGCCTTGGCGGAAGAGCCCTGAATATACAGGTGAGAGCCCAAATGGGCCTATGCTGGCATCCGATTTCTGTAAAGGAAGGTTAAAGACAGCAAAGAACCAAATATAATCGCAGAGCCTGCTTCACAGGCAAGGCATAACAAATTAGAGTTACAGAGGAAGTTGTTTTTCTAAAAGTTGCTTGGTCATTGTATTGGTAGAATTACGTAAGTTTAGAAAATGTGAAAGCACGTACAATAATTGCCTACAGAGACTAGCAAAAATCTCTTTGTCACAAAAGCAAGGTAATATCCTCTTAAGTATGTACTCCTATGTAACGTTGTAGCTTCTAATTTTTGATAGGGTGAAACTAGTGCCATTTACACTTGTTAAGAACAACGAGTCTCGGGGTTGGCACGCTCCACATTCGTACCAAACGTTAATAACCTTTTAGTACATACCACAATAATAAAATCATTTTAGATCGCAATCATAGTCATGCCAAGCCGTAGAATATGAAAGGTTTTCAATTCATTCGGTAACTCATGTTCTCGGAAAAATTGACATCCTTTTCAAATATGCGGTTTTATTCTTGCGTACGTTATAGAAGAGGTCGCCCAACATCCCGGTACAAGACGAGCCGTCAGGTTCGCAGGAGCCCCACTGAACGTCTATGGGCATGGTAAGCGAATAAGTGATGTTGAAGGAAGCTGTTACCGCTTCAAAGAAACCGCCAATCATACCGGCCATGCGCCCGTTTGGCATCCACTCCACTATATAGGGCCACTGAGTAGGCGGGCAGAAAAGGCAGTAAATCGAGTAAATATGCGTATGATTATAATCCTAGTACAACATAGAGATATACCTCTACATGTTCATTTCTTTGCTTTGAGTAGATCCGTTCATGTTCCTTCCTATTAAGAATCTATGCTAGACCATATACTTCGTACCCAAATATTTTTGCCTCTCAACTATAGTTACGATACGTACGCCTACAAAAAACATACTCTAAAGAATTTCAATTCCTTATTACTTAGGCGCGCAATTGTACATTCCAGCTACTAGATAATATATTGGCAATTTTATCTAAAAAGTTCCTCAGTAATAGTGCTCTCATTTGGTGGCACGACAAAATCATTTGGGGATTGAGTATTCCATCCTCACATGAACTTCTATGGGAAAAGAATACTCAGGGAAAAAATTCATAGAGGAAAATAAACAACTTTGCAGGGCATAGGTTAAATACATCTTTCCCTAAATATATCAGACACCAGCTTCGGTCTTGAAGGGTAACATAATTTGTTTGCCCTAGCAAAAGTGCCTTAAGGTTTAAATAAGTTCAAATCTGTCCACTAAGTACAGTTTTCACCATAATTATAGTACGGCTCACAGAACGCAAGCAATGTGACAAGTTTCTCTTACCGGAATAGAACAGATCCTAAGCGAATTTACTCCATACTGCGCCATATTACATAGTTTGCCTCAAAATGTCACCGCGCAAACTTTATCATTTTCTTCTTCCAACGATCATATGAATTTGCTACCTCTTTTTCCGAGTGCACAGTGTGCAAGTCTGAGTCTAATTGCTCGAACACTGCTGCTTCTGGGTTGAATGCAATTCGACCAGTTCGCTTCTATCTCAATGATCTAACGAAAAAACAGAATTCCAAGTGAATTTTGGTCATTTATCACCTTAATGAATGATTAGCTTAATGAATCAGTCAAAAAATACAAAATTTATGGTGCAGTGACAAGCATGGAGGAATATATCGAGCAGATTCTGAGCGCTATACTAGCTCATCAAGAGTGCATGGCTTGTTATATTGTTGTCTAGTGAAGTTGACCTCCAAAAAAAAATATTAATTGCAAGATCGATTTTAGTCACTATATCCTTACACATAGAAATGCAAATTCGAATGTACGTCGAGAGTTTCGTGCTATGTGTGTTAGCGTGTTTTTTATGGCGTATAAGCACATTCTGTACAAAAGGTAAAAATCAATAGAATGCTGCCTTTTTTCCATATGTAATTTTTCATTCTCAGCAGATATCTATATCAAATGTAATAAACGGCTCTATGGGTACAAATTCCGAAAATGCAAAAAGCCAGCTTCCGTCGTTGCTCAAGGTTTAATTTACTTTATACCTTTCTGTACGTTATACAAATATAAAAATACTCTGGAGATGTCACTCGTAGCATTACATACAAGATACATCACATGAGTAGCTGTGTAGCCCTTCTTTAACGTAATATATGAAAACAGTCAATCTCGCTGTGATCATTGCTTTGAGTAAGATCATCTGTAAAGATGTTGCCTTGCGATCACTCCCCACAATGCTTACTAGACCGTTTAAACTTCACTTTATCTTACGAATATCTAGCAGCGTTGTTTTCATTTGATGAGTACATGACATATTTCCGCTGTGGTAAATGTGGGTTCTATATTTTTAGGGCTGACGACCGGCCAACATTTACCGTCCACGGTAGCGCTTTTTGCGTTGCTTCGTAAGACGGACTCCATAAATATAAATGTGCAACGGTGGGGATCGAACCCGTGCACCTACGTGTCTCTTTCGGTTGCAAGACGCACACGAATGCACCAGGCCACCAGGCTCGACAGATAAAAGTTTTGATCGAAAATTTGTCGTGCTATGTGATGTCTAGAATTTGTTATCTTTATCTTTCTTGATGTGTGGGCTACAATGTATCCAGACAGGTACCAGTGGGGTTGAAGCTTGTGCGGCTGGCCCGTCAAAAGGCGCTCGCTCTCTTCACGCAACTAGTGTGTCGAGAAAGCTGAATTCGAGTGAATAGAGTTCCATTAGTCTCTTTTCCATCACAATATGACTTAGCATAATGAAGCCAGGTAAGACTAATCTCTATTATTTTAATGAGAACTTTAGAGGGCCAAAAATTTACAGCTTGCCATTTGACCATGACATTAGTATAAACGTTTGAGTGAGTGGTGAACAGCGGCGATCGCGGCTCTGCGAAGGTACAATATGAATGCATGGTACTATTTACCCCATGCATGATTAGCCTTTATAATACGAAATGTAATTTTCTACCTCGAAGTTCTTAAGAAGAATTTCAGTGTTTCATGCTTGACTCCTGGAGAGAAACTTGGCTGAGAAAAATTGAAAATATTATACATTCAGTTAATTAGCAGCCTTCTTATCTGGTCACTAAACGACCGTATTTGTGTGTAAAGTATTTTAATTCATTATGTTGAACATCATAAACGTTAGCTTTCTACTTGAGAAAAGATGCTCAAGAAACCGAGCAGTCCTCACCAAATTCGTCGGGTGGAATAGCGTTGTAACGACGTGCATGATTTTCGAAATTGTTAAAAAATTGCGCCAACTGAGCCATATAATATAATCCCTTGGCGAATCCTCCCTTGGGGAGAAACTGACGTGACTCTCTTTAATGAGGGCAAAATTGTCGTGTGCATGCTCAGCTTAGCCAAACACACGTTTACATTTGTGAATCGTTACAAACATTTCTAAGTATACAGTATTTATATCAACAGCAGTTTCCTCAATAGTTATTGCAGAAAAAGGTTATTACTTTTGAAATTATTATTTTAGAAGAATATTGTCCGATCGTTGTTAAAATATAACGCCAACCCAAAGATAAATAGTACAAATTGAGGGCTACCTCAGACATCAGCAGCCATGTCTTGCCCATACCACAACTTCACCTCAGTGTTGTTATGCCAACAAGCGTAACAGCGGTGTTAACAGAGTTCCGCTGCAAGAAATGACTGATTTAATGTTTACACACATGAGACAGCACACCACTCAAAGCATTTTACAATTTTACAGGCATTTTAGAAACGTTCGGACGTGTACAGAAGGAACTCGTCCAGGAGTCCAGCAGGGCGAACATCAACAATGGAGTAAGACCACGCACATGTTTCTATCATATTAGGAAAAATATAACGTTTTAGAGCTATGTAAGAATACAGTTACGTTTGACTAAGTCTATAAAATGCAACCCTAAATGCTGTCAAATGGATTCGCGAGACGATCCTTAAGAACATCAGTAACAAATTACGTCGGGATAAATGGTGCTATTCGATCTTTATAAACAGTTTTTACTTGTTCAGTTAGAACCTGTCGTATCATTGTTTCCTAGTATAACAAACTTTGCCCAGGGCACTATTTCAGAAGTATCAAAGCGACTCCATAGTGCTAAAGGATTCAAACAACAAGTGCTACCAAACCACCAAAAGACATAAGTATTATAATAGGTTGTGCGGTAAATATTATGCCGTAACAACACTCCGGCGGAAAATTTTTTACCGTTTGATAGACGTACACTGTGACCAACTTTCTTTTTTCTACATTGAAATTTATTCGTCTTTGGGCAAAACATCTAGTGTGGCGTATTGCGAGCCGAATTGTGAGTCGAACTTGCATAGTATTTCATAACTTGACAGCCACAAGACAAGAAGACAATTTGCGTGCATTCAAATGGTTAATCATATATCTCAGCGGATGCAACATCTTTTTTCTGAAATACCTTAACAGAAGAGGAGAACATAATAGCTGTAAGGAGCAATGCCATCGTTGTGGCTACTATCAACAGACAGTTGAAAACAATTGAAGTTGAACAATTGAAGACAATTGAAAACATCACTCAAACGTCGGACCCCTAAATTAAATGAACGACAAAACTGCCAAAATAAGAATCACATTTGACTTAATTTGGCGTCACTATAGTTGATATCAAGGCCGTTGAAAGCTACAACTCGAGTTAAAGGCTGTTAAGAGCGCGATGCTTGACGCTTGAGCTTCCAAAAAGAGGAATGGGTCATTTTAATCGAAAGCTGGTAAAGATTCTCACAGTTGCCACGGAACACATTATATAAAGAGCAACAATATTGCATAAATTGAGCAATTACATATGTAACCCAAATTAACTAGAGAATTCATACCGAATAGGAGCTAATAGAAGATGTGGTTAAATGTCACATTATGTCACAAAGTTTAAGTTTATATCTGTAGGTTGGGTAATGTAAGTTTTTGCTTAGTAAGGGTGTTGCTACGCATGACAGTGACCCCTCCTAGTACTCAATGTCCTTAATAGAAACGGCAAAGTTCACCTACAGGAACTCGCGCAGCGCTTGATTAAAAAAAAGCATTTGTTCGAAGTTCGAAAGGTGGACCACGGCGAAAAAACCAAGGATACCTACAAAATGCGTCTGTATGATTTGACAAATGATAAAGGAGTCAATTCTATTCCAAATATAAAACATCAAATATATAATGTGTAATGAACCAGTCGAATAGTTGCCTCTTCATATCGGTATGACATGTGTGAATAAGCTTTAGCTGCACAGACATGTGTGCTCAATTTTAAAAGTTTTGAATGTCGTTTTTTCGGTTTCGTATGTACACTCAATGGCGTACGATAAATACGATCCTGTCATTAGCTAGGTTGTAAAGGCAACTCAGGTAAGTGGAATATCTCTTTGCTAGAACAAGGCAATCTATATTAGGATGGTAATGTTTTCAGTATTTTGCTTTTTAATTTCTCGTACACAAACTGAATAACTTTTCTGGATTATAAACGTAAATATTTTGTTATGATATTTCACCATTTTTTTAATGTGAAGTTGATGCAATATTATTTTATGTTCTGGCTAACATTCCTTATTCAGTTTCTTAAAGATCTCAAGCCGATTTTTAAGATATCACTTTAAAATCTCCATGAAAGACAATTTTTGCGCTTTTCCTTCACTTGGAATCACAACTAAATCTCTTCAGCCACTAGACAGCAACTCACTTGGAGGATGTGGAAGTGGGCTTAATTGCCTATTTCAAATCAAAACACAATGCCAAAGAATTGGTTATTAGATTGTTTCCTAAAAACAGGGAAGCAACTTCATTGGCTATCTGTTTTCTTATATGCCTCAGCGCCACTTTACAGCAAAAAGCACAAAAATGTCAGATGTATTACAGCGTGATAATTTCAAGCGTCCTTCCCAAGCCTAAACCTCCACTCGGATAAGAAATTTGACAGATATGAGGTTTAGAGATGACTCTAAACACGCCGGCATAGTTTCTAATGTCATCATTTTTATTATAAGATTTCTATGCTCTGAAAACCTATTTATCGTTTAACCAGTACCCCAGCATCGTTTAACTATTTATAAGAAACCTCATTCACTTAGGCACTACTATGATACAATCTATTGAATGCTATCAAAATTAGTGAAAATCTGGGTTTGGTGGTGTTTACAATTCACACTTATTTTCGGAGACGGCGTAGTAGTCACACGGCAGTTTATGAGTTATATACTGGGAACAAATTCATAACTTGCCACAAAAAATTTTAAAGCATGCATTTCCTCCAGAGATTTGCGCGCGTTTCACAGGACACCGAACCCAAAGCAATAGCTCGGCACTATCAACGCACGAATAATCGCAATCACGCTTCTGTAGACTCTGCACGAAGAGCAGAGTTTGTCGCCGAGAAAATACACGACTGATTCTTGATTCGATAAGCCTTTACAAAAAGTGTACTAGGAAACACTATCTCTATAAAGCATTCTTTTCTTACTATCGTAGTTCTCGTTACGATAGTACGCTACATGATACTATATCCCAGATCTCCCATATGATGCGTTATAATAGTCAAGGAAGAAATGACAAAAATGCTCTGAAACAATATCGTAAAAAATTATTTGACGTAAGTCGAATTAATTGTTTGGTATAAGTCCAAGAATAACTATAAGCTAAATTAATAACGCGTTCAAAGACATACTGATTTGTATTCACATAGCGGGTCTGAGCCTGGCAATTCGATCACCTATGTTTTTGATTACGACGAAATTCCACCAGCTCGCTTCTAGCTCAAAGGCCTAACGAGAGAACAGAGTATGTCAATGCATTTTGGCCGTTTGTCATTACAATGGATTATCATCGCGACTAATACGCATCAGATTTGTCAATTTAATGAAGCAATAAAAAATATAAACTTCGGACATGTATATAAAAATATATATGTGGCTAACTTGAGCGCTACATGAGCTCATCAAAATGTATTGTCGGTTTTATCATTTTCAAAAAAACTGACTTTTTACCGAATAAACAAGCACACTATCATCGTTAACCAACTTACGTGTTGCGTTAAAAGTAACGTTTGTATAGAACACAAAATCATTATCAAAATTTTTGTTGTGTAGCAAGGCTTGATACTGGCTGTCGAGGATGGTATTTATTTATTTATTTATTTATTTA
>MNPL01001323.1:0-23798 GCA_002081605.1 Tropilaelaps mercedesae
TATATATATATATATATATATGACCTATTGGTCATCACAGACTGTGTAACTCTGTGTTTAAAATTTATCATAACGTCGATTGTCATTAAGTCTGTTGAAAGACACCAAACGTTCTGACTGCGCGATCTCACCTATAGTATGCCGTCAGCAAACATCTTTAAACGTTTACGTATTGGGAGCTTTTTGGAGGCGTTCCACAATCTAGTTAATCGTCTAACGAGCATCTATTTACGAATTTACCTTATCCGATGAGCTGACAGGTGTCTTTCCAGTCTGGCGGTAGTACTCGGTCGTAATTCTTCGCGCCAACATACAGAGAAGGCAAAGCGCCCCCGCCAGCTGTACGCAAGCCCATGCGTAGGGAATGACGAGCAAGGCTACGCTGATGTTTACGAACACTGCTAAATACACCTTCACTTGCCCTTCCACACCCATCTGAGATGTTCATAAGCAAATAAAGATGAGAACGGAGGTTTGAATGAGCCTTTCTTCTCCCCTCAATATAGAACTCGTTATCAGATAGGTTGGTCACCAATATTTGCCGTTTATTATTAACTGCACAGCTCAATAATCAGCTCGAACTAGGCCACCGGCAGCTATTCGTGCTGCATAATGATACCAAGACTTTGCTTGTGTCCTGTCTTTTCTCAATCTTGCGCTGTCTCAATCTTGTCTCAATCACGCGCCACTTAACGCTTAAGGCTTAACGGAAATTTTCGATAGTTCTCGATGATTTGCCATTTTTTGTATCTGTAGAACATAAGCGATAGGTTGCAGCCATCAACAATGTGCAGACCTCAAGGGCCTTTTATCAACGTGGCCTTGACCTTCTGGGCCTCATTCGGATTTGACTAAGTAGAAACAGTGGACACTCGAATGTCCAGTGTTCGAGGAAGTACTCTGTGTGGCTGGTATATTTTCATCCGATTTGGTGTTACTGCCCCGAAGATAAACATGTGTTTAAAAATAACTCAATACCTGCCATTATAGACAATCAGAAATGGCATTTGCGGCAGATCTGAAGTAGGTTTGTGCACTTTTATCACAGAATCTTACACATAGACCCTACACAGACACACACGCCCTTCGTACGCTTTGCTATACCCTGGAACTCAGAGAGGGGGAAAATTTTGAAAGCGAGACGGGGCTCTAACGAGCTTTGTTCGAATTCCCGCGGATACATTCATTCTGCTAAACATCAATCTAAACATGCCGCCAACATGTGAACTGGGCAATCATCAATCTAATGAAGAGCCATCCCACGCACCTTATCAGAGCCAAAAAAACCCTATTTGTCTGTTTTTGTGCGTCGGTTTGCAACGTTTCACGACCTTTTGGCGGCAATCCAGCCCCCGGTAAGAATTGCGACCACGTGCCTGCGGGCGACACGTAACTTCCAATTTGCTAAAAAAACTTATCGTGCTAACGGTAACTCACGATTCGAGTGTCGACAACGTGTCTACGTAACTACACGTACGTCTCTATAGCAAAACGAGTGCATGTAAACGATACACGGGTGCGTGCATGCTTCACTCCAATTCGGTCTGAATCACAGCTAACGGGAATAAAGATCGCTACGGGAAGAAAAATCCATACCTGTGACTAGACCAACTACTGCCACGATATAACTTGCAATGAATGCTCCTCGGTCGGGTAGCGTCGTCGCAATACGTAGAGAAACAAGAGCAAGGGCAGAACTTCCAGTTCACAAAACAGATCAGCGACCAGCGACAACTGCGTACATCGTCTAAGTGTTGCCTATACGACAAAGTTCGCCACGGTTTGTCCACCCGCTTCTATTCTCACCCGACAACGCGTAGATATCCACTTAAGAAAACAAGCATTAAAAACAATGTCCACTACTACCTTGACCTGACTTTCGTAACGTTGACACTCGTTTCGCCGTACGCGTCCGTCGCCGTCCTGTCGGGTTGTCACGTTGGTACGGTCCTCAGGGACGATTTTTTCGTTGCACGGACGTTCTTTTCTTCGATCTGCCGCGGTGGGAACCAGCCGCCAGCTCTTCGACGCGTACCACCATCGACACCAAGAAATGGTAAAGTTTGTTCGGCGTCCGCTCCGAATCGCGGCTCCGACGCCGCCACTCGCCGAAGGACTCCGACAGCCAAGCAGGTCATTCACTTGAGACCAGCATCCAGCGAAACAGCGATCAGGCGGCTTCCCGAGCCAACATCAACCGACGGAGTCAGCTAACAGCGTTACTTCAGACCCTCACATCTTCATCGCCGACATTACCCCTGCGCCAGGCCGCTCGCCGAACGTCGAGAGGGGTCGGGGCCGATGTTGCCGGTAGCTGGCCGTCGCCCTGTCGGAGGAAAGGGCAGAGAATCACTCAGCGCACACTAGGTCAGTTGCGACGGGAACGACGTTTACTTGTGAGATGTCTGACGACATAGTTGTCCCGGTAACTCGAAGTATGTATCTGACGTTTGCGATGGCGTTGTCTCAGTGATGGAGCCAAGCGCCAGTTGAGGACCCACACAGCCATCATTGTAGTTCGGCATTTTAAACAGGTGCAGAATTAGATCATCGTTGATAGTCATCGGTGCGCTGCATCTGTCTTGGGAGATGCTCGTTGATGGTGGTCGGCGGCTGTGAAATCAGCCGACCCAGTCGTCGCCGTAAGCGCATTCGATGGCCCACCGACGGAAGGCAAACCGGAGACATTGCTACGGTTGTCTCTGTTAAGCTGACGTTTCTTGACATTACGGAGACCCGACGCTATGGAAAGATTAATGTGGACCATATCAAAAAAAACATGTATCTTCTCCTAGCGGAGCTAAAGTGAAATACGGCAACATCGCCAAGTGCTGAGCGGCACGCACGATGACGCTAGAAATGTCACACATAGAGTTGCCATAGGCACACACACACATATTCTAAGCTTGATAGGAAAAGTACGCAAATGTTTGCCATCGTACGCAGGTGATGATAGGATTATGGGAGAGTACAGTAAATTGTAGGAGGAAGGGGGTTTATAGAAGCTCCGAGGTTCCCCCTTAGGTTTTCTTGACGAAGTTGGCTGATCGATGCAACGGACTGGTCCATTCGCCCTGCATTGGAATAAGGAACGGCAGTAGAAAAATCCTAAATTCCGCTTGTTTTTTTAGGGGACAATTACTAAGTCTTAGAAACTCACTTCAGCGCGCGTTTTCTCTCAGTTTTCGCCTGACAGAAAAGAAGGTCACCAAGATAGGACACTTTTAGACACTTGCCCGACAGCTTCTTAGGTCGTCTGATCGGCTGGAGTTTTTTACAGCGTCGATAGCGGAAACGCGCTATCAACAACGCGCAATTCATTAGGAGTTCCCGCACTGATAAACGTTATTGCCAATTTTCGGTGATTTTCTTTGTGTTGCCGTCCTTCGGACGCACAGAGACCTGATGATATGTCGGTACCTTTCGGCCCCAGATTTTTTTGCTTTTGGCTCCATCGTCACCGTTTTCACCGAAAGAAGATCGACAATTCATCTGCCCGTTCAATAGATCATAGCGAATATTAACCAACTTGTTGCCTACGATGTTGCCATTAGGTGAATTTATAGCTTGACGAAGTTTTTTATTTAAAGAAGGATTTAGTTACTAAATTGGACGTTCGATTTCTTTTATGATCTAAACGAATCTCCTGACTCAAATTTAATTTGTTGTAGGACATCGCAATAATCGCCTACATTCAAACGAAAGTTACCTTTGGCGTAGATGCACGTCATCTGACGTTCGGCGCAGTTCTCATACGGATGAAGAAGGACGCTTGTTTTTGCGTTGTGTTAATTAGCTGAAACCGACATTCACAAGCGTATCGAAGGCGGCAATGCCTTTCTTCCGCACTCATAATAGCAATCACAATAATAACAGTATTAAATAATATTTTCGCATTTCTTCTAAATTCAAATATGGAAATATATAGCTAGGTGGACCATAGAAAAACGTTTGACACAAAATCCCCCCCGTCATAGTCATCCCCCTTAGAAGTGACGACCAGCAAAACACAATGAAAATCACATTAACATCTTCTATAGACATTCTCCTTGTTACTTTATTTTCATTAGCCTGGCATAGCCTATTTCAATTGTGTATTTACAATATGTACACACTCACCCATCGTTCGTGCATCGGGCAAGTGGGTTCGGTATATTTATTTACACGTTCAATTAAGCCCAACACCACAACCCATTATAATATGTCCAATGATGTGTGTGCATCTTCTTGTATCAGCACGCGGATGCGACAGAACTCGTCTTATGTTTTCAACAGCCAATGTTCGCATAAAAAACTGCTCCAATAGTAATAATAATTTATTCGACACAAACTTTGTTGTCCACCTTATCTATTCTTCGGTTTCATAATAATGATAATACTAATAGTGACAGTAATAACAATAACAATAAATTAAAACGGATTCCCACTGCAGCTCCTTTTCACTTATCAGGTTCTTTTCTGCGAGCAGCATCTGCTTTTCTTTCCGTATCATCGAACTCGCGCTACTCAATTGCTACCTACCAGTTCTTCACCTCTGGTTGATCCAAAGCGATCTTACGTGTGCGTACGAGGGAGGACATGGGAATTTCAACGGCTAGTCTCATCTAACTACTACAAAGCTTACGATTACGAGGAAGCACACGTCCGTGTTCAGTTCATCTATGTGAATGCGTTGTCATCCGTCGTGCTTCGATGTCGTGTTTGCACGTGGTCCACTGTCAGCCCACCGCTTTTCCATTATCAAACGGGTGCTCCGCCACCATCGTCCCGTCATGGGGGACCCCTCACGGTGAGTCGACCAAGTGTCATCGTTACCTATCAGTTTCCACAAATACTGCGGAGCGACGGGTACATCGACTCGAAGCAAGCAGCAGTAATCAATTTCAGCGAAACGACCGCACCGATGACGGCACCTTCGAAATTGGCTTTGCGCAGGCCACGGTTCACAGCAACGGCCCCAGCGTTGTCTTCAACACTCCACTAGCAATCTCGCCCAATGCGCGTGCCGACGTGGGCGTCGAGTAGTGTGCCACCCCCACCTTCACTCCTCAGAAAAATCCAACAACTACAGAGTACCCACTAGTCCTGCCAACGATGCGCGACAGTCAACCAGCCGCCAAACGTAGTCGTCGACTGTCCCGTCTTAAGGATCGCGGTACAGGACCGTTTCGTGGCGGAGTTATCGGCATCAGGTCATCAAGAACGGATTATGCATCACCCACTGACAACACGCGACCCAGCTGTTGTCATTACTGAAACGTAGGGTCTGAAAACGGCGCTAGCAACCCGCGCAAGCGGGCGGCTCATCACAGCTCCCAGCGGTGACCATCACCCCGGCAAACGCTGCACGGGCAGACGTCGTTTCATCGGTTATAGGGCTCCCCATAAGCATCATCACATCAGTGCACCGCGTCCGTGCGGGGTTCAGCACTCGCGTAAAGTTCGCTCAGAAGTATCGAAATGATCTCATCGTAGCTGTTCGGCTTCCTTCTTCCAACGGTGAAATGCGCTCGCACTGAGCAGTGGGTATCTGCTGTATTACTGCAGTTCAGGGGGACGTGCATCTACGCACATGCTGCAACTATTGCCATACGCCACGCAGACCTTTAAGCGCTTTTCGGTTTCCCGCCACCAAACTGTTCGCCAAACGCCAGTCAGTCCTCCCTAGCCAAGTTAGATCTCGTCGACACGTGAAAACCTAATGCTCGAAGGACAGGATCCCAATGAATGAATGTCGAGTGCATGACCCAAAGTAACATCACTCAGTGCAAGTCCATTAGCCTCAATGTGTGTGTGTGTGTGTGTGTGTGTGTGTGTGGGGGGGTTATCCGTGCGAAAATATTCCCTTTCACACGGCTTAGTGATGACGTATGCATAGACGTGACGGTTATATATCTCTGCCAATATTGCTGAGACTACATCAGTAAAGGATGATTCTTCATTAGCGTGAACAGTCTGTAGAATTGCTAGACGAGTGTAACAAATTTTAAACGTACTTGCTAATGAACTGCCACGTTTCGGCAATAAGTGCGTCCCACTATGATAATCATTCTGTACCATGCCTGCTAGGGTCATTCTCGTTTGCGGTACTCACTGAAACCAGAGACTTCACCAGCTCCCTAACGAGACAGACGCATCCGCTTCCCACGGCACTCTCTCACCTGTCTGCAATGCCGTTCGCCGCGAGACCAACGACCCGGCAACCTGGGCCGGCGAACTTGAGCAAAAACCGGCCATTTGCTTATCCGAAGTGGTGTCGACGCTAATAGGCCCGTAACGTGGTACTCATATGAAACAAACCAACACCCCCAGCACTGAAATCGGTCAGTTCATCCGGTCTTCAAGAAGCGCACTTCTCCCGAAAGGCATGAACCAACAAGACTCACGTACCCCCTACGTCAACTGTGCGGTTTTACACGACGACGAAAGAAATGAGCCGCTAGTACAACAGGCACGGCAACTGCGCACGAGGCCGATGCCGGAAAAGGGTCGCTGGCTTGCGTCTCCTCAAGTGACTCACTCGTTTTTAGGGAAACGTATCGAATCGTACCTGGCCGAATGGCATGAGCCCGAAGAACTGTTTAATGCGCGGACGGTTAAAATGCTGAAACACGGCCTATTCGAACGTGGCTAACGACCACACATGTTCACGTATTCTCGATAAGATCTCGATAAGAAGATGTACCTTTCTACGGAGTGCAAGCGGTGTTAAGACATGTTCGAAAAAATGAGGCTTTATGAAACGCAATCAGATGCATCGAGTTGTGCCTTTTTTCATCAAAGAAAGTTTCTTTTCAACTGGTCGTGGCACGCAAAACGTAGATGAGACACTGGCGAAATCTGTCACAGTGCCTGACAACTCTCTTAACTTGTGCCTCCTCGTTAAAACGGCTTTCAGATCCACTAATATACAAAGGCTAATACCCACTCAAGTGAGCCAAATACAACATAAAAGAGCTAGATTTGTGTACAAGAAATATCAACTACGGCTACACCTCTAAAATTATGGTAATACGATAATAGAATGTTACAGTTATTGCCCGTGTATTAATAATCACCTCAATATTTAATGGCTTTGAGGGCTAACTAGAGGGTCTGCCCTTCTATAGGTTTAGAGCTAATGTTTTTACAATAATCATAATGATAAAACTAATAGTAATAATAGCAACCGCTCAATTAGTAACTATAACGATTCTAGCCGATGAGTATCAATAGTTTTTTACATGGATCTCGAATCGCGTTCCAACACCATCGAGAAGTCCCAACCTGTTCGTGTTATAAACCATCGGGACGCAACCTTACAGAACCTTATACGGTGCTCGTAACGTACGTCTGCAACCACGGTTTGAGCTATAAAATTGATATTAGAATATGAATATAAATTTAATTATTGGACGAGTCGAAGCGATGACTCGAACCACGGCGCCTGCACGCGGTGGTCGTAGCGACGTAACCGACTCATCGGCACTCGGCAGGTCTTTTAACCTTCAAAACGTGAACTTCGCATGTAGGGACTGCAAAATTAGCTGTCTTGTGAGAAGTATTTAGCAAGCAGTGTAGACGGAACCCGTACGTATATAACCGCACATTTGGACAAATAACATTTGTCCAATTTAGAGTTGGCCCATGCTACATTGATAGGTCCTCACGAGGAGCCTGTTGATCATTGGCTCGGTGGCGACATGCTCCTCCATATTTTTTAGAATTCGTGCTGAATTCGATTTGACCATATCTACACTATTTGGGCACACACAGGCGTCCATATGTACCTGTCCAGCAGCAACTGAATTCAGTCGTAGGAACAACCGAACCGAACATCGAGTCCCGCTGCTCACTCCGATGCGGTAACTTCCCACGACGCACGTGTACCAACCGCGACTGAGCGCTAAACGTCGCTACAAGACGTTGGTTTCAAAATATAACTAGCCGAGAACCTATCGAAGTTGCACCAGCTTCAGGTGTCTAGCCGTAAAGCTTTTTGCACTCGACTAACATACAGTATATAGGTGTCACCTGTCCAAAACTCAAACGTCGACCTTTCGACCAACGGAGATTCCCAACTGAAATTTCCAACCTAGTTGCTGCGTGTGCTATCGCCGATTCGTTGTCCTTTTTTGTATCGAGCTTCTGTGCTTCGCAAGAAGGCTCATTCAGGTGTAACAGGACAAAGTCGTAGCGCATAGAGGCGACGGCTCCGGCAATGTCCTACCTCCATAAGTAGCTCATCTTTTCAGAAAATCGAAATTTTTAGGCCAAAGCTACGTCCGACCCAACTGCACTATTAACATAGGAATACTCTTTCGGCATTGCCCAGAAAGCAGCCAACGTATCATGAGTTTTTGTAGTTACGACTCCTCCGGCCCCGCTTTCATGCCCCCGTGTCCACCTACGTTTCGTAGGCTGCACTGTCCCACACAACAACGAAACCCAGATGAAACCCAATAAATTAGAAATAATAGTAATAACCTAAGCATTTGCAATAAGGCTACACAGTTAATGTGGCAACGATGTTCTGCATTGATTTCAGACTCTGGCAATCGGCCGCGCGCCCGATTAGCTGAACGAATCGCCTGATCGCCGGACTCCGATTGGGCCCGGATCAGTTAGCCGTTGACGAACAAACCACGAATATATTTACAACAAGAGTACAGTATAGCATCGTACGGGTAGCTTGAGAGCCACACAGCTCGCAAATGGCCAAGCGAAGCCAACCATTGAAATGGCTCTGTAGTTTGACGTTTCCGTCAGCAAAGGCCATCGTTTTCAGCACAGTTGCCCCATATAGGCTCTTGTGTTTGCTCTTGCCTGCGTCGCTGGCAACAAACACCCCGAAAGTTTTCGACCACCGCAGAAGAAGCACAGCTTACGCCATCCACCTGTTTTCATCAAATGCATTCGAAGTGTTGTGTGGTACACCAGGATCCGAACGTGTCGTTCCACTACGCTATTTCTGGACTGTAGCTACGACTTCTTCGCATAACGTTGTCAGCTTTGTAGAGATCGCCTGCAAGGAAAAGCAAGAGAATACAGACGTGGTGTATAACGTTTAAACAAGACATTGCTGGACAATTGCTGTTTAGGACGCCTGACTGGTATAATAAGTGACCACGTTTATGCATTCCAAATTTGCGGCCGCTCAAACAAGCCGACTGCCAAGGAATCTTGTTTAACCGGCTCTATAATAGTCTAGATTTGTTTTTTACTCGGTGTACACAAGCGATTAGATTTTAGGGGCTTCCAACGAAAGCCCCCTGGAGGAAAGACAGATGTCTATACGGTCTGAAAAGACTTCAATCGACTGTCTAAAGACACTACGAAAAACGCGCACGTGTGCATACATTGCGCATACTTTGCATAATTTTGTAGTGCAATTTCTCTTATTGTGGCTCCAGGGCGAGGCCAGATCGTCGATCTGAACAACTCTGCGGTGAGTAAACAGCTTATCATGTGTCATCCAGAGGCATCTAACTCCTCTACTCATTGTACTCTATATACTAGACACAAGTAAACTTTGTCTTCGCTCAGCGACCCATCGGTACCGGGCTGCGGTACCCTAGCTAACCTCCGGTCATTTATCTGGCCATTTGATATCCTTGTCAGACTCTCACGCAGAACTCAATTCTGAGTGCAATCCTTGGATTGTCTCACAAAGAAAGGTCAGTGGCTCCTTCTTTCACAGGTCGATAGTAAATCTAAGCAAATCGCTCTCACACTTTTACATGATAACGGAAAGCCTCCGTTGTCCTCAAGCGCGTTTGATCCCTATAGTGTGGACACAAACTCCACAAACAGGAAACTGACAATAGCCAAAACTAGACGAGCTTACCACGGGTAGCTGCTTATGACACAAGGCACACGAGTTTCGACCCAATCATCACGTTATACCAATAGCACGTGATAAAGACTATGTCTACATATGTCGCACACAGGGCGCCGCAGTGCACTAAGCGTGAATAACATATCGAAGGGAGTGTTTTAGTAATCGGAGGGTTTTCTCTACACACGGCCATTGGAAAAAACACAATTGCCGTTACACTGTGAGAGATGGGCTTTCGTACCTGCATCGAGGATTCTGTCCTTGAATGACAGTGGCATCACAGGAGGGCCGGAGTTTACCAGCGAGTGGAGTTTGATCTTGAGTTTGTCCATTAGCAACTGCATTGCCGGTGTGGGGTTCTCGAGGCCTGAATGAATTAACAAAAAAGAAGACAAAAAGAAAAGACGCGTACGGCCATAAAAATCGTGCTGAACTTGTGCTTAAATAGACTGTCGATCTTGGCTAAGCAAAACAATCTACACGATGGTGGTTTCCGATGCGCGTTGGCCATCAGTGCGAAAATCTACTTGCATTCGCAGTTTACCACGCGTAGTTGTCGTATGGCGTCTCTTGGCGAGACGACAGACCGCTCTCTAAGAATAAACTAATGTCCTTACTAGGTAGATACACACACGCAAATACATTAAGCTGCTAACCGGCGACGTCAAAAACACCCAGTACTTCGTTCTCTTCCGACTATCAGCTACCATTATAAATAACGCTCGAAAAAATTCCGATCGGCAACAGCTCCGTTTGCATGGCCGCAGAACTTCGCCAACGACAAAAACATCGTCAAATTAAAATCATGTACAATCGGGCCGGTATCACCGGCAGACTTACCGGAAGGCTTGTGGTCGAAATAGTTCGACATCGGGAATGGATTCGAATTATGACAGCCGTTCGCCATCGGACTCGCGACTGAGCTCACGCTACGCGTCGAACCTTCGTTCCGAAACCGTACCAGAAGGAGACCGGTGGTGAAGATTAAATCAGCGACGAATCACGTTAAGCCAATTAAACGGCGGCAGCCACAGCGTCAAACAAGGCAGTCATACATTAGACACACGCGAGCGTGCGCGCGCGTTAAACAGGGCACACGAAAAAACAACAAGAAATCGGACGCACATGTTAAATATACCCTCAGCGCCAGCAACTCTGGGATCACCCCGTGTAGGTCTGATAGGATTCTTACATGTTCTATAACTTGTTTTAATGTTTACTTGATTCTAAGCTATGAAAGTGTAAGTTGATCAATTGCTTCCATATTCATATCCTTAGTTTCCTATGATTCGTCCTGGACCGCTGCATTTGTTTAATAATTTTTGTGCGGCAAATGGATATAGTCACTGATTACGCGCTCGGTATAAATTATACACTCCGCAGGTGTTTGTCTCATGACATTCGATGTACGTCCACGGGGTGTGCCAGCCGCGATGGCATGTCTTCGAAAAATCGTCGACGTGTACGCGCTAGGGTTTGCTAACTTCATGAAACGCCCTTTATGTCGTTGTCTGTTAGATTCTGTCTGAGACTATTCTTAGGATGCGACGAATTTCCAGGCGCGTTTCCATATAAATCAAACCCAATCTAGTAGTGCGGGCTGTAATGTGCCGCTATCACGAAATTTCTGAATTAAAATGTATGCCCCGTAATATATTGCTGTTTCAGGTCGGGAATTTAAGGTCGAGCTATTACAGAGCTGAATCAGTTCCAACGAACTAGAAAAAATTGTAGTTGCGAATCAGTGCATCGAATGCCGTAACCAGCATCTTAGCCCCTCAGCACTCATTTCTAAAAAAATTGGCGATAAAGCAGCCTAATGGGGTAAGCCAACACTCCACCGCAAATAATCGGCTTTCTACGGCACCCATTTTCACCGACCTCGAATTATAGCAGCGCAAGGCTGTTGTCACCAATTCGAACGAGTCGAGCGAGTTTGAGGATCCCAGTTTCCAGCTCAGCCTCACGATTATAAGTCAATCAACAAAGTCAATAAAACATTGGCGGTCGTTCAGCGCGATCTTTCAGCCATCTCAAGACAAATAACAGCGACAAAAATACTAAGGGAGAAGCCTGAAGTAATGTCACCCACTCCCTGCGAGCACGCATCTACCTATCGACTGGCAATCAGTAGATTCAATTCGTGGCATATTTTGAGTATTGCCCAATCAAGCCCGAGCCCCCTCTCTGCAGGCCTTTCGTAAAAAGGCCCTCTTCTGTCACGAGGTTCGAAATCTCGAAAAAATGACAATGAGAGAAAGTCGAGTCAATACGGCTTGGTGCATTTGCAGGTCATCAAGACGTACGTGTAGTCAGTGATTTTCACGAACTATTTCATAGTTCGCTTGTTACAATCCGCTGCTTCGTCGTCGATACGCTAACCGTGTGCGAAGGACTTGCGGCACCAAACTTTCGACACCATCACATGGTGTATATACAAGGTTGGGCGGCGAAGTGGGATACGTTTTGCCCAAGGCAAGACCTCGGAACGATACGAACCGCCATGCAGTGGAAGTGGCATTTGCATGAGACGTTTGTCTTCGTCAAGCGAGAACAACAGAGCCAAACCGGTAGGAAACAGAACTTCAGGAGATTCAGCGAGTGATAAAATGCGAACACAACAACAACAGCAACGAGAGACAAAACGAATGAGCAAACAGACCTGGGAACAAACTACCTGAAAGGAACACAACTGAACGTCAACTTATAATGAAATTATTTATTTGAACGTATTTACAAGAACTTAGTAACTAGCATCTGTACACATGTTCAGCCAAACAAAAACTACTATATACGTAAAAATCAACAGTGATTGCGCCACTCCTACCGCCCTCTCCACCACTCGCGTACCGTATCCAGCACGACGTAACTTTGAACGCGTCGTTCACCAAACTACAGGGAAACTACGGCCCGAATGTACTTTGAAGATCGACAGCGGCATTAGTTATGAATGATTTCATATATCGCAGCTTTGCCTTTTCTACGGCTAAGCGTCTCTGGTGATAACCCATCCGTAAGCCCAGTCAGCTGGACTGAATGATCTTTGCTGTTGTCGTATATAGTGTAATCTCTGTTATTGTATGGTTCCATATGATAAATTTGAATATCGACTCACTGAAGCAGGTGATCAGGTTGAGGTCGTCTATATATTCTGTATTTGAGCTTTCGCCCCTGTGTACGCAAAATTCAAGCCCCGTTTGAATTTACAGCCCGAATGTTTTTCTATGTCGGGCGTGATTGCCGTTCTAGCAAAGCAAGTTCCTAAATAGTTTGCACTTCAAACTCTTCCACCTGTACGAAGGTGTTTAAAAGATGGCCCTGTCACCTATAGGCTAGTGGATTTCTACAATGCAACTGTCTACTTTTGTTGCAGCCTCCGTGTTTGTTCTACTCTGTTTTTGTTCTCGTTCTTTCTCATCAAGGAAAATTGCGACTGGCGGTTACTGCCGTCGTGAGCAAAAGCGGAGTTTTGAAAACTGCTTCTAGAGCTCGCCTGAGAAATGATGACATACGAAGAGACGCGCTTATACGGTCATCTCAACATACGGATCACTGTCCAGCCCCTTGATGGAATACCGCCTAATGTCAAACTACGTGCATAGATATGCGCCGCGCTAGAACTGCACATGCATTCCTCCCCGCTACAATCTACAAGCTACCTCAACACATACGTATAAACGTATGTATTGTATAAACGTATGTGTGTACGAACCCCTATTTGTGGCCGTCGAATTTGATCGAAATCCCGCTAGGCGTTTTACTCGTCGCTACGTTCGAGTTCGCAACCCGTTTGCCCCTCAGTCATACGACACCAGCGGGGCAAATGAGAAAACGTCGAACTATTGCGTGACGGACGTCAGCGTGAGAATGAACTAGAGGCAAAGCCATTCATAGTCTGAGCACCGAAGCCACTGCTACCGCCACCGGATGCAACGTACCACTTCTCAGAAAGGCAACGTTATAGTGTAAACTGCATGGCGTTAATGATCTAGTTTCCACGTGTCAAACAACGGGCTGTCCATTGAGGCCCTTACCACCGAGCCACTCGAATCTCGGGGGTAGTGTCGAACACGCCGTGGGTCCTACACCGTTTCATGTTCTTACTTGGAATTGCTGACCTCGGTTAGCGGCAGTCGTCTGTTCCTCAGCGACATGCCTACCACCACCCCGGGGCACTGCACTTCCTTGAAGCGAACGTGCTTCGAGCCGCCTTTTTTGTTCACCCCTCGACTGTCTGGCTCGGACTCCTTGATCCGCGCCTTATCGTATTTGGTTATCGTGCCACTTGTTCGTGTCTGATCGCTCCGAGCAGCGCCGCTGGCTAACGCGACCCTCTTAACTTTCTCGGACCTCGTCCCCGTCGAACCGTCTTGACTCGCCATGCTAGACCCGTCCCTGGCCTTGGCTATATCACACGCCTCGACCTGTTCCCTGAGCGTCCGCTGCCTGGTAGCTCGACCTGTCGTCTCTCGCACGGCGTTATGAGCGACGGTCACTGCCGCCACTCGAGCAAGTCGGCTTTGCTTGACCTGCCGGAGTTTCTTGGCCTTACGCGTGGCCCGGGGGCGTTGCGCTGGGCGCTGATGCCCCGGCTTCTGTCCGCTCTCCCCATCACTCCCAGCTGATTTGACCCCACCCGCCTTTCGTCGGCCACTGTTCTCAGTCGCCCGAGCGGCTTCGGCCTTCGCGGCCGATTCATCCATCTGCCGGAGCTCGTCCCAAGCGGCCTTCATTGCGTTTTCCCGCTGTTGTTCGAACGCCCTTTGTGCTTCCCGCAGCTCAAGCGCGTCGACAACGCGGGTCTCCTTCGTGTCGGGGTCAATGATGACCTGAGTGCGATCTTGCGGTACCTCTTGGTCTTGAGTGATGGAACTGTGATGCCTACCGGTCCGGCGTCCGCTGCTGTGCCGAGAGTCGAAACAGCTCCGTTTGACCGATGAAGGCCGATCGCTCAGCGAGCTGTCGTTGTCGTCGTCGTCCGTTGTCGTTGCCCCCGGCTCCACCTGCGTTCCAGCCACCTGCGTCGTACGGCGTCGTAGACGTGTCGCCGCAATCGAACCACTTGACGAGCTCGACAGAGACGCCTGGAACGGGCAAAGGGGCCAGTGTTATTGTATTCACACAAAGCAGACTCGGATCACTGAAACGACACCCGTAACCGCTGGCTAGCCGTAGTTCATCGATACAGTGGAGCGTTAATTTGGAATTTTGATTTGCGTTACTCACCTGGCTCTCTTGCTCTACTCTTAGGCGTTTCTCCTTCTCTAGCCGGAAGCTTTTTCGGCATTTTCGCTTGCTCTGTATTCGTACGACGCCGCCCTCGAACTGAAGCTGCATATCGTGTCGAAATCCGCTCTTCAGAATAGCCTGAAAAGCACAAGCGGTCGAGTGTGTTCGTGGGTCATTTCAACATGGCGTATGAGAACATACGTCGTTACTATGGGGGAGAATGCCCCTTTAATCGCGAGTACTGCGCGAGATTGCATTTCTAACGTTCGAGGAACACAAGATTCACTAATTGCAAAAATAGTTGAATACAACACTGGCCTAACTCGAGAGTCCCTGCCAGATCACCGGATAAGAACATAATGTAAGAACATTAGCTGAGCATGTCTGTTTCATACCTGCTTAAACATTTCCCGACAAAGTTCATAATTTGGTTTTTCGTGGAAGTCAAGCCTGGCGATGTAATTAGCGAACTCCAAGATGTAGGGAGGAGCACCTTTTCTGTAATTTCAATGGATTAGTACGAACTTCGAGTGAGGCGCCGCGCTAGGAAGAAGTAAGAACGTTTTTGTTCTTGAAAGTAAAAACGTTCACTTTGATTTCGACTGTACTATTAGGATCTGTCGACGCTTTGCTAGGCTCCATTTCAGCATTTGTCAAATGTGTAATCTTTTAAACACAAACAGCCCATACAGCCAAACAGAAAATTTAATATACTGATTTTTTTATGCACGCCGTGCCTAAGATTGGTAACAGTTACTGAACACTTAGTACACAAAAAGGTTTATACTTCAGGGAACTCGATCATATATTGTTGCGTGTTTTCTGCTCTTTGTCCGCAATTCTTCCCCGTCAACTCGTGTTGCAATGCGTACTCTGCCAGACAGGGTCACAGCGATAAGTAGGAAATATCATATACGTGCAACGGCAAATCTTACCGAGCCAAAGCAGAAGGAAAGACTCGCCCCCTCCAAATTATACACAGCAAGGATCGGAATAGCCAATATTGGCCAAGGATGGCTTATCGAAATTCCCGGCGGCATTGGTGTCATAGCATATGTCTAGCTAGAATACAAACCTTCCGAAACAAACGATCATTAGTTCCTGGGGGTCGCGCATGTAGATTTCCTTTTGGCTGGCAATGTCTTCCGCCTCTTCCCGGTTCGACGACCACGGTAACTTGCCAGAGATCCAATAGATCAGATTGTACAGCAACACCTATGGAAGATAGAATGAAGCGCGCAACGAAAAGTCATGAGAAACAACACTCAGTTGTGTTTAGAAGCAGTACAGGTAAACGGCTGAAATTTTCAACATGAATTGTATAAACTTGCCGTATGAACGGTATCGACATAAAAAAAAATTGCGAATTGTTATCATTACTGCTATGATTGTTATTACTATTATCATCATCGTCGTTATGTATTCCACGTTCAAGAAATAAATATCAAAGTATAATATACACAAGTTGACTGTCAAATAGGATATATCCTCAGGCAAATCCTGCGGTTCCATACACACGCAGCCGCTGTTCGCTACTCGCGATACAACAAACTTTACGCCGCGAACGTGAGACATCTGCCCTCACAAACTGCGCCCAGCGTAAGGCAACCAGCGAAAACAGCAGCCACCACAAAATGTCGCTGACATTTATGATAGCGAAATCGCGACCGCCGAAGCGAGTGTACAGTACCTCAAGATCGCTACGACGCGAGTGAGCGCCAAGATGGCCATCCCTCGAGGTGAACTCAATGGTGCCGTCGTGCGCCCGCCGCAGGTCTTCCTTCAGCTCCTTGTGAACTTCATAACCCGATTCGTAGACGAAGTAGCGACACGCCAGGCCGAAGTCTACCAGATAAATCTTGTTCGGATCGTCGAAGCCGAGTAGGAGGTTCTGCGCTTTAACGTCCTTGTGCACGTAGCCGTGAAAGTGCACGTATTCGAGGATGTCTGTTACGCGAATGGCCACCGTCAAAGCGGTCTTAAGTGGCATCCGTCCCTCGTTACAACCGAGAATTGTCTGCGAAGTGGTAAGCAAACGACAACGTCCAATTGCCACATCATTATTACTCACTCGACTCGCCGCTGGCTGCGTGTCACGCAGAAAACGTTCCTCGCCCGCGTCCCAGTGACACATGAGGAGGTTTGCCTCGAAAACACACAAGTCGGATATAATCGCTACGCCACTCACCTGTAGGTCCGTTCCAAAACGATCGATGACGATAAACCGATATCTCTGCCGACGAAACAGGAACGAGCCCGATCCGTGGAGGCGGGGCATGCCAACGTAGTCCAGTCCCCGTTGACGCTGCCATTCCTCCACTGAAACATTATCACCAATCGATAATTACACTAAACTAGACAGACGACGTCGCTCCATTGCCAAACGGCGACGAAACTTTATTCATTTCTCCTCCTCCTCCCCCACTTTCCCGTCCTTACGTCGATCGGTGCCCAACATCAGCTTGAGGTCCAAGGACATTTTTACAGGCCAAATGGCCTTTAGCTACAATAGATGCGGAATGAACGAATGTTCCGCCGGCAGGCGGTACACCTATGCGTGTGTATGCTCGAAGCGTCTTGTATCGGATGACTTACTTTTGTCTAACTTGGCACATCGGTGGTAAAAATGCATCTCCGTAAACAGCGATCCGTTATCGTGCGGTTCAACCTTTATCGCCATTCTCGTGTCATCTGGAACACCGAGTCCACGTTCCAGTAGGCCCGAATTGGCCTCACACGCTGGAACAAGCACAAGCACAAGACGCACGTCAATAAACTGCTACGACACAGCGACTATCGTGCTCTAAACTTAACAGACGGAGCGTGAAAGGGGAGAGTTCTCTTTAAACCGTACAGACAGGCTATAAATAGAAGTCCGTCAAGATGTCCATTTCGCTGCCATTTCGTTGCCATTTGGTTGTCAATGGCGGGAAGAGCATGAGTCGATGAGAAAAACCTAAGATGTTAGTAATGTGATGCGTCCAGACGTCCCACAGTAAATCTACGAGGCGGCTGACGCTGAATAGCAACAGACGTTTCCACTCTGCTCTTCTTAAAGACTGAGACAGCTTACGTTGGGTCGCACAAAAGCACAGTCTAGAGCGAAGCAACACGCTAGGCATGCGTAAATCAAGCAGAGTCAACGTTATTAGGATGATGTGAGGTACGTCTTCGCGAAATATCGGGTCCACAAGCAGATAGACAGTTCGGTTGCATCCGAGAGCCAAAGTGAATAAACGGGCGCATTTCGAAATTTGAATACCTCCCGGAGCAGAGCTCATGGTTCGCTAACGAATAATCAGTGCAGCGCATTGCTATGGAGTGAATTCTAGTCTTGGTTTGTCCTGCTAGATGGAGGAGACATGTAGGTGCACGGGTTCGATCCCTGCCGGTGCACATTTACATTTATATGGGGTGGTCCGTCTTACGAAGAAGTAATGCAAAAACTGCTACCGTGGACGTTAAATGTTGGCTGATGGTCAGCATTAAAAAATATAGATCAGCCGTAAAAATATTATTATTAATATTAGACAGATGGCAGCTAAAGAACTCTCCTAACGAGTTAAGCAGCAACGGAGTTCAACTTGGCCAATAAAAATTAATGAAGCCCGTGGTTTGTTGAGTGACACGTCTTTAAATGGATATTTGTAATTGCCGTGACAAGAGCACACGTGTCGCAGCACGTTCCCACACATACAATGTGTCCTGACACACGACCAACTATCGCCGTTCATACGCACTGCTCACGTGAACAAGGTGACGATGCTTGCAATCTTTTTATCATATAGAAATATGCCCGAGATGGCATATTTTTTTGGCATGTTTTACCTGCAATCGTTCGCTGTGCAATCGGCGCTAACGAAGATAGCCTGTCCTCCGGCCTACTTTTACCAGTAATCCATAAATACCACCAAACAAACTTGCGTTCCCATATGAAAATAAAACTATCAAACTACGCCGTCTGCACTCAACGTGTGAGGAACGAGCTGCGATTATCTACGCCTGGCGAACTATCACCCGTCTAAGAAAACGAAGACTCTTTCTACTAACCTAAGTAGATAGACCCGAATCCCCCGGATCCAATGTGCGCTCCAATACGCCAGTGGAGGCTGCGTACGTCGGTCACCACCACACCCGAGAGGTTTAGCGGCTGAGTGGTCGAAGACATTGCGACTTCACGGCACAACAGTAAACGGGCCTGGCAAGCACGATCAGACAACCAGATGAGCGAAGGGGTCTAAGGGAGTCGCGGTTCGAGGTTCTGCTCGGCTGGCTACGCGCAATGCTGTGAGTTAAACGCTGTCTTCCCCGACCGTACGAATCTTGAAATCTCGTGCTGCCGTTTTCGTGAATTTTTTGGCCTCATAGGAGACCAATCTGCCGGATGTGCGACGTTTCCAGATAAATTTCGCTCCGTTGCCAGCCGTCGACGCCGACAACCAGACCTATCGCTGGTCGTTTTCCACTCGGAATTAGGTGACCGCTGGCCGACTAGCAGCCCCCCACCGCTAAGCGCGTCTGCGACCACTTCCGTCTATAGCACTCCACCTCTTAGCTGGCCCTGTGGGGCTCATCTGGAAAACAACGTTACACGCGAGTACATCAGCGAAAGTCGTCAGAATCGTTGATGCGGGGACATTTCAGGGCTGGTGAACGCTGCTTCGTGCGCCGCTTTGTGTGTGTGTATACGAACGTGAAAGCTTCCTATTGCATGCGCGATGGGGTGGTACATGCGACGTATGTTGGGAGCCACTAGCCAAAAAGGACACGCACGTGTGCCACAACTATGGCGGTCGTAGGTTAAATGAGAGTGCACACGTTCCGACGTGAACCAAACGCCGACCACAATTTCTAGCTGGTTGGGGATAGCCGGAATGCGCAAATTAACGCGTTGTCCGACGGTCAGACTTGTTAGTACGGATGTGTGTACTCAGCAGTTCTGACGCCTGCGAAGAGCGTGTGCTGATCTAACCAACTTTAGTAGTAGCTTCGGCTACGCTACTGTTAGGGTTCAGTTTTCATGGAACATTTGGCCGCTTCGAGTTTTGTTGAATTCTCGGCGGTTAAAGTACGCAAGCGTTTGGTAACAGACGATCGAAAAGTGACACTTTTTAGGCTGTGTGAAGACATCTGGGCGTGTGAAGTAACGTTAGAACAACGAGAAGACACCTAACTTTCCCGGCCTGAGCTAGAGATCTCAGGAAACGAAAGATGCATGAGCCAACTCAGCTACCAGCCCGTCCCTCTAACAGAGCACATGCCAATAATTACCAGAATATGCATTTCAAGCGACAGCGTTTTCAGACAAAAACCAGTACTCTAAGCTGACAACGCATACGTATCTAATTTAGCTGCGTGACAAAACGTGTCCACTGAAGCGTGTCGTCCTCAACGCCTGTTCAGTCTCCTGAAGTCAATAAACAGACACTAACATCGCATATGTCTGCGATGCTCGTTTTGGAATTCTTGTCTAATTGGAAAAATGTCACTCAAAATGCGTCAACTCAGTAGCACCAGCAAGTCAAGTCAGCGAATGTCAAGTCTACAATCTACTTTTGTCCTGCAACACCAACAAGTTGGTACTGCCGTGGGAGACTTAGTTCAGACACGTACATTACATGCATCACAATGTCCTCTGTACATCTCCGAGTGCGTCCTGGTCCTTCGACCGTGTCGAGTGTCTGGTCAGCCAAACCAGCACCGAGCAACACGTCCAGAGCCACCACGAACGCTGCGAGCAGAGTTCGCACGAGGTGTTTATCCCCACGCATGCACACATATGCACACACAACCGCTTCACCTGTACACACTTCACATGCCAACACCAGATCCGGCTGGAGTTCGCCGACCGGTTGCGGAACGCGAAACCACCACCGGCGTTAGACACCGAAGGCATATACCGTCGCCGGAGACGACTAACCACAGCAGAAAGCCAGAGAAAACCCCGTCGGGCCTTCGACGCGGCGACTACGCTCAGCCGATAGAGACACACGCACGCACGCGCGGTCAGAACTCGGAACAGGGCTGGTCAGCTTTGCAAAACTAGCAATAAGAACCCAGCTAGCAGAGAGACGACGGTAAAGGCCGCCGTTGCAATGGCTGGTGCTGGCGCCAGGCAAGGGAAGTGACGATTGCCTTTGCAGTAAGCACCGCCATGTGTATGGCACATTGCGTCCAACGATGAGGACTCTTGTGTTACTTTCGTCCTTTAATAATGCTTGTCTGCTCCACCGTTACCCCCCGACTGCTCGACCAATCGCCTGCAAAAGACATTGTCGGACGCGGTGGGCCCACCGTTGGGTGCGTCGTCCGACCGCAGTCTAGTGGGAAAGAGGACGCAGCAATCGGCCAGTGATAATTCAGTAGAAACAGGGAGGCAACACCCGATGGCAGAGGGAAGTCGCGAAAGCAGTTACACACTGGGGCGCTCATAAGTCGTCATGAAAACACACATGAAACAAACGTAGACGTCGGCCACTGGATGTACTTCTCGGCTTCATTGAGATTTTACTTCGTGGCGGCCGCGTCGCTGCGACGCTCCAGGAGGCCTTCCAAGTCGAAATCTGTCAGGGACGTGGCCGCCTGCTAGCGTCGCCCGTTTTGCAAACGGACTACGGTGGTTGTTACAGTTTCGCCGAACGACCACACGATTTTGGACGCGATCTGGCAGCTCGATAAACAGATATACCGCCAATATCCGATACGCTGGAGGATCGGTGCCAGTCAATTTTCCATCGTTTTGCACTCGAACACAAAAAACCTGAAAATGCTGCCAACCCATCGACTCGAGGGGACGCTGGTGGAAAACGCTCAAATCGGTTGGGGGTCCTCGGAAAGCCCTACAAGGGAGTGAGAAAGTATCACGTCGTGACATACCTTGAACGAAGGTGCGTGCCACACGCTCGCATACGCACACACATATACACACATAGATACACTCATAGACACACACACACACCCAGAAACAGACCGGCAGCTGCAGCCGTAGCAAACAGTAGAGCTGTCGAGTACACAATTTCCCGAACTTGCCTTCACCCTCAACCCCACTCCGGCCCTAACACAATCCGAGCATGTGCGAGCTGGCTGTTGCGAGCTGGCTGCGTTGGCTGTTGGCGTTCCGCCTGGTGTCAAAGCCATTCCCTCGCGACGGCCAACCTCGCTGTGGCTCGGTTCACTTTGCACTGTACGACCGTCGAACACTCCCACTCTCTTCCCGCTGAACTGACCCACCCTCCAACTCGACGATTCTCAACGGTTTCACCAGCCGATGACGCCGGTCCGATTCCGTGCTGAATCGTCCGTACCGACAGAGGGGGCCAGCTCGCATCGATGAGTACTGTTTCGAGAGTCCGCATTTACTCGGATCGACAAATTAGGTTACGATGCTTACCTCATCGGGCTCCGCCCACGGCGCTCAGCGGAATTTTCACCACACAATTAGTTTCCACAGGCAAACAGGATTTAAAAGCAGATCACTCTGGATCAAACCGCATCGCGTATGTGGGGACTAGATACGGCAGCGCAGGCCAGCGCCGAAGCACAGTGGGCCCGCCAAATTCGGCAAAGAGAGCGGAATTCAGCCGGGTGACGATTTGGCGGGACCTCCAAGTCAGCTGTTGGTATCGTGGGTGTGAACCCGACTGGGCAACTTAGATGTCATTGCATTAGAAATCATTGCAGGTTCTGCTATTACGGTGGCGACTACGGCGTTATGTCATTGTATCTACGATGGCATACGTTGCCCATGAGGAATGTGTTTTGCCTACGGTTATCCTGTTCTTTCAATCATTGACCTTCTTCCATATAGTCTATTGGCCAGGCGGTAATATCGCACCGCTAATCTACGCATATGGACAAAATCATTCAATCAAAAAAATTCAATCAAAGAAAACGCATATGGACATTACGGCCAGTGTAATACCCGCAAATAACTAAATTGACGCTGATCTGTCTGCAGGTCGGCGTGCTTATCCTCGGCTCGTTTGCTCCACTGAGCCTTAACGGTCAGCAACTGTCGTAAACAAACCTGCCCTATTCATTCATGGAATGATATCAACAATAGTACTGGTTCTAGTGTACACACACACATATAGATATGCATTCTCATACACAAATACACCGGCACCCACATCGAAAAACAGCAACCACGCTATTCGATAGTTATTAGCTGTGCAGCTGACAACAAAACCATATTAAAATTGTAATCAGCGGCGTAAAGTAGGCGATGGAATTTTGGATGTGTATTACGTTAGTAGGGATAGGAACACTCGTGGTTCTTAATCGGCCGGCACCGTTCGTTGCAGTCGGAAGTTTGGTAGGTAAGTTGGAGATGTTAATGCTGCTGTGCCTAATGCGTATCCGGACAGTGTTTCCAAACGGCTAAGCTACGAGCGATGATAGCCACTCGAATACGTTCGGCGTTTGCCAGAGTAGAGCCGCGGTTCCGCTAATGTATACACTTACTTTCTTTTCGATAGTATATGAGCTTGTCACCCGTACAAAAAACGACGCCTCAAAGGTGATATAAGTGATAATCTCCATGCTGTCGCTCATGCTTAAGTGAGACTGACGATAGTGTCGAATGGTGATAGTAGAGAAGAACGTTTCCTGTTTCTAACTAACTGATCCGAAGGGTACTTGCTCGAACATGTTTCAGGCGCTGGTAAAAAATAATTCCTACACTTTTCATTGCTGATGGCTGACTCTTTCCTTTTTTTGTTGTTTTTTTTTTTTTTTGTTTTTTTTTTTTTTT
>MNPL01001324.1:0-19939 GCA_002081605.1 Tropilaelaps mercedesae
TATATATATATATATATGCATAAAGGTACAAAAACAGTGGATATGTATATATATATATATATATATGTATATATGCATAAAGGTACAAAAACAGTGGATATGTATTGTTAACATTTCACGTCAAGTATTCTGCAGTAAGCGCTAATCCACCCACAAGAATTATCTCGGCACATCAGGATTAAAAAATGAAGCTATTTTCTGCCAACCGTAACGTACATTCTACTGAGCATACCGTTTCTTCGACTACAGTGGTGCACTATGTAATAGCTGACGGTTCTGTGCACGGTAGCCTGCGTCATCGCCGTCGAGCTCGGTGGCTCTGGGGTGCATTCGTATGCGCCTTGCGACTGGAGGAGACACGTACGTGCACGGGTTCGATCCCCGCCGGTGTTAAATAAAAAAACGTTAAATGTTGGCTGATGGTCAGCCTTAAAAAAATATTAAATATTAGCCTGCGTCATGGCTGACTTCGAAACATTGCTGGCAGGCCTACCAGTACGGTAACGATTTTAATACTGTTATATTCGTTGTTTTTTTGTTGTCAACGTCTTCCGAGATTGCGCCTCCCTCTATGAGCTTAGCGATTTTTTAGCTTTCCGTTTGCGGCAGTCACTCATTAGACCCATTAAAATGGCCAAGGAAATATGATAATACAATCGTGAGTCATTAATTTTACCTTTTTACGTCCAGCAGCCTGAATGACGAACAACCCTGCGAAGTTTTCTAGAGTTGCGACACCACAGCTGCGAGCAGGTAGTCCGCTGCAGCCAGTGGAAGATAACAATGATGATGATACGAAAAGAAATTCCAATATTAATAATAATTGACCCTACCGCTAAGCGTAGATCACGTACACAAGACACACCGAAGTGTTTGCTAAACTGCAGAAATCTCACGCCAGCAAAAAAGGCATCCCATAACGTATTTGAACAAGTAACAGTTTTGAACCGTTTTCCCGGCTCGTAAAAGGCACGTAATCGCACGTCATTCATCCTGTTCGTATAGAAATATGGAGAAGGAAGGACCAGATGTTGGATAATAAAAAAATTGCCCACCAGTCGACAAACACTAGGGAAAGAGTGGTATGGAACGACTGAGTACGGTAGCTCGCAGAATTACAAGTACTCACGCAGTTATTAATGCCGAAGAGCGGAAATCGTCTTAGCGAATAAGCAGTAGGGATATCTTCGTCGATAACAAAAAGCATAAAAAGATATAAAAGAGCTGCTGTTGCCCAAGGGACCTGCTCCGTCAGCGCGTGTTGGCACAATCATTAGTGGTCACTGAGTCTTTGGCAGCGAAGGTGAAAATTATGGTAAAAACTACTTTCTGCTGTTCAGGCTAACGGCGTTCAGTGCGCTCACCGGAGCTGGACGCCGGCACAGTTGATTTGGCCGTTTGGCTGTGATGTTGGTGATAGCAGTGTTAGTATAACGGGGGGTGAAAAAAGGAGAGCATAGGTGGCAAAGGAACACACCGGAAGAAATTGTCTATCGTGGGTGCTTTTAAGTCTGTATAAGAGAGATATATAGATAAAGTATGAGAAAGAATGCTTAGCAAAAATGCATTCTGCAGATTTTGTTGCCGTTATGTAAAATCGTCTCATGACCATCTGTTTTCGTGCGATTACTTCTATTGTAGCCGCCTGTAGCAACGACCGCAATGATTACGTGGATGATCATGACAGCAACCAACAAAATGTTGGCTTCGCTGATGTCGCAGACTACACGTCGTTGATACAAACCACTTTTTCTATTAAGGAACGCCTCTCCAGGGAATAGTTCGGAATGCTAACATATTTTAACATTTATTTTTCGTTGTGCCCTCATACGTCATTTCTATATTAATTACCACAGAGCGCGCAATTTGTGTTGACAACGAAAGCAAGTGAACCGTTGACTTTACCATAAATGCGCGGCCCTAGCCTGTGACATAGATGAGGCCATAGGCAAGACGCAATTCGAAAAATGCCTATCGCATTCATCATTCCCATGGTGCAAGCCTCAAAGTATTTCAATAAATTGGTTGTATATAACGACGTTTCTTATGCAGTGGTGAAGCCTTCTCTCGTGGATCGACAAAATGTGATTGACAAGTAGTAACTCTGTCACCGACAGGTTACGCCGCCTTTGAAATCAAAGAAAATCGATTTTGTTCGTATTCTACTTTAATGCTCTAACATTTAATAATACAATGCGCAAGCCCTATTGCCATTTCATTTTCTCCTACAACCGCTCACAGTCGAGGCACTAGAACTTCTTGGCGAAAGAGACTTTTGACTCGCCGGAATAACTACAATGACGTACAAATAAAACGCATTTTGCCACGGACAAAGTGTGTCAACATTTCGTCCATCGACGTATAAAATCTTGCAACCTCGGTTCAACCGGCGCCCATCGATTACGGCCGATGTTAGTGGTAAATGCTACAGGCCCAGGCCGAAGTAAGGTGTTGTGCAACATTGCCGCCATCGCACCACTGCTACCGCCTACTAACATATCTGCTTGATTCGACCTCCAACGCTTTCCCGTTTACGCTGACCGCAACAATAGAAGCGCTTAATGTGAGAAACCAAATGACATCGACGTTCTGGCAGCGCGTGCCAAAGAAAAAGAAATTTGAAACGATCAAAACGGACAGATTTGTTGTAGTGGGCATCAAGAGGTATGACATTAATACCTGTTAGGAGATATCACCACCGTTTGACGGCCTGTACATATTGCATTATGTATTGCTATGTGGGACAGGGGCATAACGAAATATTTCATTCGCACGTTTGAACCTTTAGGCGGCATCGGTGATGCACTTGACAACGGTACGCTTACGCTAATCGAATATTACGCTTTCCCTAGATATCAGTACTGCGCAAAAAACGCAAAGTTTATTACAGACTTGAGGTGTAATTGGTCATTTCCGTAATGCCGACGCAGATTTCATGAAAAGAGACTTATTCACCGATGGTAAACAGAAAACACACAGAAAGTAAGCCAATTCACAAATGTTTTAATGAAATCCGTGAACAAACGGCACGGAACAACATCGAAAGTTATTTCCGGATCTAGACGGAAAAAGGTGTTAAACAAAATAATGAGAACAAAGACAAGTAAGAAACAGTAAATGACTAATGTCTAAAAGCAAACGTATTACATACTTGAGCTTTCGACCGGTCGCGGATCTGATAGCTGAAGGCAAAAAAAAGGCCTTAGGAACATCAGCCGACGCTCAACCACGTCACTATTACGAGCCTCAGGCTCTTGGTATCGTCCAACAACAATAATATAAAAACCAATTGGCCAGCCAACAGCCCGAAAGAAGAAAGCATCATATTAATTCTGGACGCATCAAATTTTTGGCAGGTCGTCACTCTACAAAATGGCGATCAGGCGTTTTAAAGGCTGAAACCCTTAAAATAGCCGTCTAGAATCTGACATTTTGACACCGTCAAACAAAGCTATACGAAACTAGTTACGGCGGCTAGATAATAGTTTCTTCCTGTTTTGAGTGGCGAAAAAGGATCGCAGGGTGGTCTATGTCGCTGGATTTTCAGTACACGTCCGTTCTTCTGACTCCTCTCGCCACCTATCTCGCACAGAAAATTATTTCACTCACACATTCCTACAAAGAACAATGAACAGCGAAGGTGGTCAAGGAAAAAGTGCTACAAAAACATACATCAGTTGAAAACAGGTCAAAGAGAGGTTTCTAATTAAGGGCTTGTTCGTACAGAATTTTAAAACAATTTAATTTCTGAGGTCAAACTCAAACGACAAATATACGCGTGCCAATGAGTGCGCTGCCAGTTTCCTCAATTACGCTCTCGAATGGAGGATCCACCGACGTCTAACGAAAAAGAGGACACTTATTCATCCGTATCAGTCACAAACCGCACACGACCCAAAAAGGCAATGCCCTTTCATTCCCCTATTGAAGACAACAACGAAAGAGGTAAAAATTGAAACATGCGAAGAAAATGCAAGAAAGTAACACGCTGATGTGCTCCGTCCCAGTCGGAAGTTGGGTGCAGCATTATGATGTTGTATTACTTTTTTCCTAGCCTTCGTTTTGGAGTACTTTTTTCGGTCGATGCTCGCCATTGTCGACAACGACGAGAAGGAATAGAAAAGAAGCGTTGTCTGCTGCACTTCCCACTCGTGACAGATAGCGCTTACAAACCATGAGGTAAGCGCGATGTGGCAGACAGGGGTATTGCGAATGCCGCTTGCTGCAAGTGTAACCTGCGATGCAGATCGTCTGCCACGAAGACTCAGCCCTACTAAGCTCAGCTTATTGGTGGCTCAAGCGTCGGTTCTAGCGTAGACACGCATATATATATATATATATATATATGCATGCGGGTGTGTGTGAAATCGCCAGCTTCTTTCCTCTCAATTCGTTTTGTAAATCGAATGCGTTTCGTTTGACAGACAAGGGGCAGTCAATCAATCAAGAAATGACTAATCGGCGACTGAACAGATGGATACAGATAGAAAGGATAGATGACAGACTGCAGCAATCGAACAGAGAAATCCCACAGTCATGTCAGAAAGTATGTAACTGGCGCCATTACCCGCCCTGTTGCTACCGCGGCCGTCCGTAAAATTAAATGCTGTGTTCCTCGTTTTTCATCTCTGCATCGCCTCGGCCCAGCAAAACAGACGCTGTTCAATCACCTGCTGAGCATTCGTCTCATATCGTTTATTCGTATGCGTCACTTTGTTACAAACAAAATGGACGCATGCTGCATGGCTGTGTCGTGCGTCGTTCGTGTCCACAGCACGAAGCGGCGAAGGCTAGTGGGCACTTCGTCTGTAGAAGAGTGTTCAATTACCAAAGCAGAAAGTAAAGCCAAACAGACGTCCTATCTTTTATTTTTGTAGTCAATGACGAGCGGTAAACGAAAATGTAATTATAACCTGTTTTTCCGCTGGTGAAGTGGAAACGCATCGAATCTACACGCAAGCAGTTAAAACATATCGAACTGTATCGAATGGTACAATTTGTTGTTGAGCCCTATTGCGTGAGCCGATGTCCATTTCTAGAGTGATCAGGTCGCTTGTCACGGTGGCACCATCTGATATTATCGACTATTCTTGTGATTGGCCATAGTATTGTCTGAGCTGACAGCCCTATATAGAATGTGCAAGGCAGAGCAAGAGAGAGGGAGAGAGAAAGAAATCGACTGTGAGCCTGTACACGGCACTAAGGTGATAAGAAAAGATATTACTCGCGCGAAAGAGGCTTCGCGTCAATTTCAGACATTAACCTGGACAGCACAATCAAATCCGGCAAAGAATTGTTTCGAACGTATTTCCAAAAAACAGTTCTCAGTCTTACGGCGAAAACTGCGCAGTAAGGATTGCGTTGAATTGTTGATCGAGAAAGAAGAGTTGTTTAGAACATTTGATAAGTAGCACGTCGTCGATTGCGTTAGAACTTCCCATAGACAACTTCCTGCAAGCGCATGTATACAATATACTACGACCTACGACAAGGACGCAGCCCGGCCGGTCCATAACAAGAACAAAGTTACATTCGCCCCGGCTATGGCTTCAGCGAATGTAAGTCATTTCGAGGCGCCCATGAGGAGCGAGCTCACTATCCTCAATAACACCCGGCTAGGGTACAACACCCGTTTCGATAAAACAACACAACACCAGGTTGTGACAGACACACTCTAAAAGGATTCGTGAATTAATGATTTGTTGTGCAAGTTCGAGTAAGTCCACCATGAGGTATGGCCTACAAACCATCTCTATGGGATTGGGCGATGAGAAAAAAGTCCTTGCCCGAGAGGAACATGTCCTTCTTTAGTATTAATCCGCTTAGCGGTGAATGTACCCATCCTCAGTGAGGTTGCGGTATAAGAGCAACAAACGCTAACTAACACGAGTTGCTCGCTTATGCTGTTGCTGACAGACTCAATGAAGAATGAACCTGCCAACAGCCTCCCGGAATGCACTTATTTTTCTGCCTCTTAGTTTCCATGCCTCCCTTCCTATATGTGCATAGTCTCATGTAGACAAGGTCCTTATCAGCAGAATTTGGAGAGCAACAAGCACGCTGATTCAACTAATCTAAAGTGTGACTGTTTATGAAACTATGGATGTAATTACGAAATAGCTAATGCACGCAATCGAACTACCAGTGCAATTCTCTTTTGCCGCGGAACAGTTTCCACGAAAAGGTTAACTGGAAGTAGCTCAAAGATTCAGTATTTGCTATATGATAGATGGAAGTTTTATTGAGAGACTCTGCTTACTGACCTTCAATTTTGATCTTCATTTTAATTCATAGAGTGTCAGACCATTTTGTAGACCCTAACACGGGTACACATCTAAACAGAGTCGGGAACAGATTGTGTCTTTCTTTTTCTAGCCCCTCTGCAGATAAAACTATTGACAATGAAGACCCACGGTTCCAACTGGAAAATCAGTAGCATCTAGAGGTAACTAATAGCAGGGTTATTTTTAAAGGCGTCAACGCGTCTTTAGATGCAACAGTTTTAAATATAAGTCGTATAGACTCACCACCCAGAGTCGAATTAAACCGACGAAGGACATGAGACGCTGAAAGATATCGATCCAGAGGCCCAGGTCGGAACCCCGTACTACAAAAGCGTGCCCGCGCCTTAGCGCCACACCCACCCGTCTGTTTCCACAATTTTTGGTTCAGTGGCGTACGGTACACGAGGAATGTTTAGGGCCATAGCTGGACAAGCCTAAATCTTCGCCGCTTCAGAGCAGTGGCCACTAATGGCATGGTCCTTCAGAGTTTGCTTGATGGATATTTTTGGTTATGCCACAAACACCACGTTCACGCCATTAGTCAAACGAAATCACTGCGAGAGTAGTCCCTCTAATAGAAAACGTGTTCCCTTGTCATTCCTCTCTAATCTTCGGAAGTCGGGTCTCGAACGATCATCGCATTAGCGCACTCACTTTGACGGGATGTCACGTTGGGGGCCACAGACCACTCTACGCAAGTAGCGGTTCGTCTGCCACCAACTGTGGATCGCCAAAGAAACCGAAAGCTAAATCACCCCCAACAGATCTGGTTCTTTCCGAAGTTCCGCCGCTGACTAGTAAGTATGGCCGCGGCCTGTTTTGCGGGGGCGAGAACTAGCCAACACGGCTACCCGAACACCCAACGCCATGCGAGTGATGAGCTCAGTTTTGGGCCGTCGTTCGAAGCCGCCTTCGCTGACGTAGTTGCTGGTGCCGGCGCACATGTTACAATAAAAGCTGCTGCACCACTGAACCAAACAGTGGCAAAGGCGGCGACGGGTCTATCGGTTAGAGCAAACGGTTCGTCTCTGTTGTTATTGTTGGTAACGCTGAAGATGATGATTATAATGCTACTACCGTGTAAAATAGCTGTTGGTTAGCGGCGAGGTTTGACGGGCTGCCGTTCTAATTTCGCCTAGGACGTAAAAGAAACAACGAAATAGGAGTGAAGAAATAGGGCCACATGGTAAATGGGTGACATGGGTTTAATGAGAGTCTGCTATCTTCCCAGTCTTGCCCGTCATCCAACTGCTTAAGCAGTTGGAAAAGTATAACATGCCGCGCAGTGAGGCGATATTGGCGGGAAAGCTAATCTACGCATCAAAGCAGCAGTAACAGATGGCTATCCATGACAGAGCGTTTGACTGTTGTATGGAAACCATTTTGACGATCATCGTTCCTCACAATGATTCGCATATACTTAAACGCATCTATAAACTCACACTCATATCTGCACACAGAACCGCTGCAAACCTTTTCATCGGAACTATCCGGTTTACTCGTAAAAGTGGAAGCCCCAAGCACCTCTTAAAAAGGGGTTGTAAGGTGGATGAGAGCTAGAGGAGCGGACAGTTGACAAAGATGTGCAAATTTGTCATCAAAGCGTCAAAGTAGTAAAAGTTCTCATGTCATATTCGTTCTGTTTCATATTCTTGTCTTCGTCTTTTTTTTCTTCTAAGACTTCATCAACTTAGTCGCAGTCGCTGCCGGGAACGCGTCCCGGACAACAGTCGATTTCCGCTAATCATCTCCGTTTCAATAACAGCAAATGTGATCTAGGTAATTACAGTGGCTACTCCGCTCTAGAGATAATAAGAGAGAGAATATCTAGCAACAAGAACAAAAAGCACCAACACTTTTTGAATTCGTTCGCTACAGCAACACCGCCCGAGCATTGCGGTCTCGCCTGCCGTTCCGGAAATTTGCTCAGGTGGCAACTATAGCAACTGCGTTATGGCGGCAAAATAATGCATAGAGAAGAGTTTGTAGTTTGTGACGGGAGTCCAAACGAGCCTTCGCTCCAACCCAGTCGACCACACAGGCCGATAATGTCGTTGAATCAAATCACAACACCATCAGCATCGCCAACCGAATAAAACTCTGATCTTGGCAAAATAAAATGTAAAGAATTAAGCTAGCAAAGATTTCTATGGCGCCTACTCAAACAACTACGTTAAACGAAATAGACGTACTAAGAGAAAATATTTCGTTTTTGTATTATTATTTTAGGGTTTCCCGTAGAAAATTCTCTTTACCATATACGCCCTGGAGGGTAAGCGGTAGGATCCGATGTGGTATTCGAGTGCCGATTCGTGATTTCCAAGCAGCTCACCATGAACGGAAGGACTTTAAATAATGTATTCCATTGCATAACGAGTTCAACATCCACTCGCTAATAAGCTTACCATAAGGACACGTGATGGTTAGCTATGGACGAACGATTTTTCTACCTAAAAATGATCTGATGAAGAAAGTATCGTATCGTAAGAAACATCTCTAATAGGTTGGCACACCATGATGAATCAGTAACTAAAATATTCGTAAAATAACGTTTGTTGTTAAACTTCACAAATTAGCATGATCTCACATTATTATTGTTGTTAATATTATTATTGATCTTGTTAATAAATCTTCAAGATACAGGTAAGCTCTGTCACCGGTTTAAAAAACCGACTGAACTCCAAATGAGATGCGATAAAAAGGTTGTCCTTAGTGGGAGTTCTAATAATTGTAAAAACTAATAACCAATAAGAACAAAGTACAAATTGATATAATAAATTCTATATTTGATGTTTGCAGCAATGTCTAAATGAGCCACTCTACAGACTCTTTAATCAGAGTCCCGGTTCCTTAAAATTCTCTCGTGCAACACGCATTAACATTTTCCGAGTTGCCGAGTACTTCATATTTCAATGGCCACCCATTCTAGTCTTCCCCTTGATAAGAATGTAATATTACTCATTTTTTATTCACGCATTTGCATCGGCCATGTACGATGTCCAGAGTCAAATGTGCCATTGTAAACAACCTTCGACGTCGGAAACTTTAATGAGAAGCACTGACCGTACCTTGGTTTTCTCTGCTTTTCATTAATCTAGCTACTGTGCCCTCCAAATCGCAAGTAAATTATTCTCTGTACGTGCGGTACAACGTACGGTACTTGACTTCTGTTCAACATGTTGCCGCTAGAATGCGCTGATTCCCGGGGGGGAACGCTAGTTCTTGCTAAACGAGGGTGGACAATGCCGGTAGAGGTAACGACTTGATGATAACTCGAAAAAGGAATAACTCACTAACGAATATCATATGGCGGGCGTCAAAATACAAAACGAGACAGAAGCAGATGACAACATGCGTTCGCTACCGTGTTTTGTTTCGATCGTTACTCAATCTAACGTGAATGCCCACGTGAACATTCGAAGTTTATCGGTGTCACCCATAAGTGCTACATCGAGCCGAAAGCATGATACGCTACAATTGGCGATGGGCCATGAACTCGGCAGTGTCGCGTGTATGAAGTTTCGAACTTTCACCGAAGTTTGAATAAGCGTCGCAGCAATGGCTAAGATGCGATGAGACAGGGGATCATCGAGGAAAGCCGAACATAGGCCGACAGGAACCTCGCCTCGGCTCTCCGTTTTAGCCACCAACGACGCAAGCATTGACGAAGACGATGACACCCCGACGGAGCACGAACGGCAACTGGCCGCACTGTTCATTCATTTGTGTGTCACACGACCACCGCGGGGTGATGACGACGCTGACACTCTTCGTCCGAACACAAAAATAAACTAACTGCACATGCCGTTAGTATACTATAGAGGCAACCAACACAACGCGATATCCAAGAGCAAAACACTCGTGACTACACAGTAACAACCGGCATGAGCGGCTATCCCGTAGAGATCCATCGGTTCGTCGAAACATCTACACAACGCCACCGACGGTATACAGCAATACACGAAAGACGCACCAAAATACAATGCGTACACGCCTTTGTGCAATGCGCTGTGAACGCGGGACGATTTCGTATGTGTGGGAGGTTCGTCGTAAACCGTAGTCGCAGATCAGCAGAAAATGACTTGGGTTTTATGCGGGCAGCGCTGGTAGCTGATCCGGGCGTTCTGGTGAGTTCGACCCGACTGCTTCTGATGAGCTATCCGAAAAGTCATTTAATCCATGCCATCAAAGCCGCCATAGAGATGTATAGTAATAACATGTACCCGTTATGTGGCTTAACTCAAGTTGCCCACTCGGTTTATGTGACAGCTGCATTTGCTATACCGACAATGTAGCGTTTGGCCTTTATCCTGTAGGGCCCTATTCGTGCGTGGTTCGTGTACGTAAGAACTCGGGCTCTTGACATAGTCAAGGAGGAGCGCATGCCTTAAATCGTTCTATGTCGGTTCATCTGCCACGCCAAGCTTTGTTTGTCTTTCTTCGTTGTTCGGCGAACGACGACACGCCACGAACAACACAGCCCGCCAAGATTGCCGATTTTGCTATAGATCAGTCAGAGCAGTAGCTACCGTCCAAGAGAATAACGTTCGGCTGGATCATATCTGACAATAACGTGCACGTAGGACAAACAGGTCACGGTCTAAAGTCGGTGAAAAAGCAGCAAGTCGGTATGCTCAAAGCAGCTAGGGTTCAGTTCCTTGTCAATTCTGTAATAATAGCAAAAATACATTTCTCTCTGCAAATATGTGCAACGTCTAGATGTACTAAGAAAGCATACATGATAGCACAAATATATTAAAACGGGTATCTGTTAAGCTTTGTACTCAGTCTTACTCAAATTACTTTTACCAACGGGTCTACTATCAACATTCAGACAGCATTTTAGCATTGTGGTCATTTTATATTCTTGTAAACATAAAGTTTTAATCGCAAATCGCTGTATAAAGTGCAAATTACATTATTTCAGGAATGAGGTTAAAAACGAGACAGCAGTCAGTTCGCAGTAATCAAAACTTGCAGGCGAACGGGCGTGTTTTTTCTATTTGAAAGACCGCTTTTAACGTGGATTTAACTCTTGTGCATGGCCAGTTAAAAAAACTGATGACATGCCATTGTGAGTTGGCGTTGATGCTCCACAAGAAAGCGTCTGGGCTTGTCCAAGAAATAATCGGATGAGTGACTCCTTTAAATGCCATGGTGACAAAGACGTTTACCCTACCACGACTTTACTTAACATTTTAAAAAATAGTCTTCGTTTATTAGCATTGCTTTATTACCATTGAATACTTAGTAATTATTAGTACTTAGCGCACTAGTATCCATTCCTTCTTTTATGAATTAAGCAAACGGTCGTGTCTATATATATATATACATTGTCTATATATTACTTCAGAATTCACATGGATTCGATGAAGGTAGCTCATCAATTTCGGGCAGCAAAGCTGCTTATCGGCCTCCCATAGCATGTAGTAATGTTGCAACAAAAATATCTTGGAGTGGTACAGAATAGAGCCTAGATCGAACAAGATAAAAGCATAACAATCTCATATTTCGACGTTGTTACGTTCCAAGTTCGTGTGGAATTGGTGCGGCCGAAACGTGCTTTCAGTTGATCAGTGCGGAAGTGCGGAGTTTTAGGGTGGCGAAGTTAGTCGAAACGCTACTTGGTCAGAAGTGCATAAGGTATGCGAGTGTGCGAATAAAACGTAAAAAAACTTCTGTAAATATACCGTTAAAAAAAATAATAGTGCCCGAATGAGTATTTTCGTCTGGACGCTCGTCAATAACAGGCGGCACTGCCTCGCGTAAGAGTATACCCACATATCGACAGGATATCGATAAGTATTTATCAGTCCACAAATTGCATGCCAATATTAGGCAAGTGGTATGTTTATTTTTTAGTAGAAGGCAGTCCCTATATACACACAGGCTTACATCAACTCATGTAGACGGAATATCTGTTTGACCCAAGTAAACGATACAGTTACAAGAAGATTCGCTTTTTTGACAAGTGTTCGAGTAGTTAGCGAATTAAGGTTTTGCTTCATACGCATCCGGTTCACACGGAGACAATCAATTTTATTAGCAGCCAACATATATTTAATCACAACAATCGCATTCAACATGTCGACTCGTATATGGCCGGGAACTGTAAATTGGTAAAGTTCATATGTTTACATTTTGCTGAGACTCCACCTGTTTCAGGATCAATGTGGTTGTTATCTCCAACTGAATCAATCTATCTCAGTAATCCCTCGCAGTAGGCAGCACAAAAACAAGATCTAAAAAAATTCATTCAAGCTAAATCGAGCATATGGCCAAGCGCTTATGGACAAAATAGTCAAGGGTGAAACTAGTACACTACTAGTGCATCCGACCTATCTAGTTTTTTCGCTCTCATCCAGCTTTGATGTATGAATAATGGGAAGGCTGATCCAGTAGTAAAAGAAAACTGCACAAGAAACTAGAAGCAAAAATGACACGTCTTCTGAATGGGTCCCTCTAACGAAAGATTTCGGTAGATTCGGCATCTTTCATCGCTTGAAAGAACCATGGTTCTGTCCTATATCGCTACGGCCACAAATGCTCGATGAAAAATGCAAGCGACAGTCGAGCAGTTCTTTGCATGTCCTTTCCGTGTATATTTATAGTGTACGTTAAGCAAAAATGCAGCTTGGGAAGCGTGGAAAAGGATGCGGCCCTTCCTAGGTGTGAAAAAAAGAAAAAGAAAGAATATGTCACGATATTTCGAAAGGCAATCGAATGAGAGGCAACGCTGCACTGATGCAAAGGTAGCACAGGCTGACTCACTGTCATACACAAGTAGGGACAGATGTTAAGTACCAAAGAGGTACTAGATAAGGAAACTACCTGCACGGTTTATTTGGTTGTCAATAGCAAGAAGTTTTCTTCTTCATAGTACGCATGGTGTCAGATCAATAGTTTCATTTTCAGCTAATAAATTTATTACGAAGCATTTGTCGCTTGGGCGAGAAAGACTTTGATCAAATCTAAGCGGCTCCACCGCAGTTAAGTCTTTTCTAGCTTGTAACACCAATCACGCCCTAAAGCTCTTCTCGTCTGAAAATTGTTTAGTTTTTAAGTGTCTACAACATTCGTTCTTGGCATGCTACATTAAATGCTATATAAGGATGTGCTAGCGTGAACCCACGCAGATAGATACGCCAGCCCGTAGCACTTCACTCGGCCTTTCACTCAATCCATGTCGACAAGCATTCAACGGGGAAAGTATTTGCGTTCGAGTCGCAACGTTCCGTAAAAATAGATAAGGATTTCTACGACGAGCAGTCGAAAACTAGGGCATCTCAACACGACACAGAAAGCTATCACTTTGAGGCAAACATAATCCAGGACCATTTACGTTAGGATTTTACATTTATTTTTGTCGAGTCCATTCGTTTAAACGAATACCGTTCGCCTTCATCGAAGCTACGTCACCACCTGAAAAACAATACCTACATGCGGAAACGGATTTTAGAATTCTTTCAGAGAAAGCAGAATGTCCACTTTGAAAGTGTCAACGATAAATAGCAAAGCGACAAAGAAGAAACCGATATCTCACCAACAAGTTCGATGGCTTCGTAAGGATATGAACTATATATATATATATAAATGTGTGGAACGGCTTTGCAAGCATTCGTGCCATCAGCCCTCGATAGAATCCATAGTACCCACATTTTCAGCAGTTTTTAAGTACATCAGCGAGGTAACGTATACGTCAGATGAAAAAGAAAACGATTTAATTTATGGAAAAGCTAACTGTTTGTACGGGTATTAGTTCGCCTGTAAAACACAAATATATTGATCCTAGGTCTAAATATCCAGGTAAATATCTATGCAATTAAATAAGTTCCTTGTCATAAGAAAATAAAACCTTTGTTCGCCTTATTTATAGACCCGCTATTAGGTAGTTGATGCATATGTTTTTCATGCTCTAATTACTGATATGGAGTTTTAAGAAAGCTAAAAATTGTCAAAAAACACTGTAACAAATCTTACACAAAAGTCTTAGTTACCTTCAAACATGACTTGAAGTAATTTATTAAGTGTTGTAAAAGTCTACTTTGCACTGATATGAGTTGCTCGGCTCTGATAGATTCAATCGACCTCGTAATTAAAATACTCTTTTCCTTCGTCCTTGCTCGTACTTGGCTTAATTAACACAAGTGTCAAAATCCATGTTTGGCTTCTATTTAACCTCCACGGACACGAACCATTATAAAAAAGAATTACAAACTATATCTCCCTAGACATAAAGGGCAAATAAGGGAGACAACGAATCTAACATGAATGACAAAGTCCTTACTAACAGTATTCGATAATGACGCCTTCTTTAAGGACATTGCACTTTGGCTCGATTGTAACCAGCTTACAACATTTGTTAGCCTGACACGAGTGTTTATCAAAGAGTCTATCCCATTAAAACTCAATCGCAAAAATCGAACCCCGTAGGGAAGACAGGTGCCCACGATTTCCGAATCGAACAGATTAGCTTTTCAACGACATATTAAATTGCTATCGTGTCTACGTCGATATATGTATAGTGTATGAATGGCAGCAGCCTTACGCTGTCAACACCTCTCTCGAACTCAATTAGATATGTGTAATGCGTTGGATCGTCAAACAAGTAGATGATATACTGGTACGCTGTCCATATCCCTAAACGTTGTCCGAAGTCACGTCGAAGCGAGGCTGTGGTAAGCTGTTATGGTCCTCTAGAAGACGTTGGTAGAGATACCGACGACAAAGAGTAAACACGCAGAAGTCTACACGGAAAAATCACCGTATATTCAATTCGCCCAGATAGAGTTTAACAGAAGGGTTTCTTTCCGAAGCATTTTAATATTAATCTACGTCACTTTATAAACTCATTCCACAATTTCATTTTACTTGAATACGTTTCTGCTGGCGGTGCTTTCCGCACAACTAAATGCGTTGTTAAACATCGCATTTAATTTAATTTTATTTACTAGCTGACGACTGTTTTTTTGCATGATCCCTAACTTAAGCTCACTCGATGCCGGCAAAGGCAGGTGGTGTCGGGCCTACAGTTGAGAACTTTATACATAGTGAATGCAAAACGATCGACAGAGGTCAAAAGAAACCACGTACGAAGAGCGGAGTTCTGCCAACATGCGTGTCAACAGATAAGCACTTTCAATCAGAGCGAGGGAGAGAGAGAGAGCGTTGGAAAAAATAAATAGAACACAAATGTATATTCAACGAACTTCGATCTCTGTGCGCCCCCCATAGTCCTCATAGAATCTACGGGGACTAAGGATCGTGATATTCAAAATGCAATGGCAGCCTCGCACAATCAGCTGCGCACAACTTTCTTCGGGAAGGAAGGGTTGCCGTACTTTTTACTGGTGTGCACCTAGAAGATTTCAATGATACCAGCCGGATGTGGCGGTTAGATAGAAAGTAGAACTACAAGGAAACATAGAAAAAAATGTTCTAAGATATGCCGATAGCGAAAGAGGGTCCAGAGAGGTCGTTTTGGCGACCACTCAATGGCCGTTACCAACAGAGCGAAATCCCTTCCACATATTACAGACGAACGGGTTACTTTTTCGTTTCGTTTTCCTCCACTTCTGCCATTCATCCAGTTTCTGTATTCATTCTCACGACGACGACAGTAACGTCTCGATCCCCAATTACGTTTGCGATCTAACCGACACCCATGCGGTACACTATGGACGGTAGCGTCGTTTTGTGCTGACATGATTACGTACTAAGGATACTGTTGGTGGGTGGGGGTGCGAAACAGGCCAGATCATCATTCTAGGGATGGCTACTAGACAGATCTGACAATAAATAAGATGCGCTTTCCACTGTCACAGTGGCGACCGCAAAGCCACGCACAGCCGAGTCATAAAGCACACGGCAATGGATGGCAGCTACTATTTGTTGACCACGATATTCGCACTCATTATAGAATGGCACATATTACATGCATGTTTCGATTATATCTGAATTTCATGAGGACAATCTTGTCTTAAGACTGCGCGTAAATTTTAATATGGCGAATACTATGAACAGGATATGCCACAGTTCACTTACCGTATCTTTTGTTCTTGTTCTATCATGGCAGTTGCATATTTTTTGTTCGAACGCAAATTATGTAAAGTAGAGAGCTCCTATGGATATGCTTAGTGATCCTTTAGACTTGCGAATTTTTTCCGTTACGTCAAAGCATCTATTTTTTTATTAATTTTCTAGTCTCATCGCTTGACCTTGATTTTTTGTAGTATTTTCAATCACATAACGATATTATGTTATGCTGTAATCTCCGTATCAAGTAAGCCGCACTTGCTCATCAACCATCGGATATCCCAAAAGCGAAACGTGGTGCATCTGCAAACAAACGGTCAATATTGCAAACTCCTGTACACTTGCTTGGTTATTGAAAACTTATTTTTAGTGAAATATAACGATTTAATATTCGTGCAGTTTAATAAAGCGATGACATAGTAACGACGTGGAATAGGAAACCGCAATCGAAAGCTACCATTATCTTTTCGTACAGCATAGGCTACTTAATTCGGTTGAAGAAATCGGCCTGTTTTGTCAGCAGCCTATTCTGCTTTCGGCAATGGATCAATCCCGATAGAAGCGTGTGCATGCATCAGACGAATTTGAGCTGCGCGAACTTTTGGAAACTAACTAATCAGGAAAGAAATTACTAAATATTTTGTGTGATTCTCGATGAAGCAGCTCCATGTCCTGAGTGTCTTACTCTAGGAATTCCTGACTTAACTATATTAAGTGAAGGACCTGAATCTCTTGTTTTCTTGGGAGTTACAGCTGTAACGTCCACTTTATGCACAGGTCTGTCTTTCATAGTCACTGAGCAATGCTCAGTCAGAGGACAACTGCCAAGAGCATATGTGGTCACAGCGGGGTAACTATCACAACCATGTCCAGCCCATTTATGCACACAGCGCCGTGCCTCCTCGAAATTACTTCTTCCTTGTAACTGTTTTCTTACTTCTATTTACTTCTCATAGGTATGTCTATTATAACATGCTTGAAGCTTGGTCGTTCACTGTTGGGCCCTAGTGCGGCTCTTTGGTGAGGACAGCAGCACTCCTTCGTTTTTCCTAGCGAATAAAATAAATATTGCATATACATACAGTGTGAGTAAAAACTGAGGACAGTAGCTAAATTTATTTGAAGTGTTTAGAAAGATCTTATGCCTACAGTAACTGTCTAAATAGGGAAATTTCCGCAGGACACATGGTAATCGAGGCGATATGCTCACTTATAGATCTTATGAACTACCTTTTAGATGTTGCCCGTCTTACGCAATTGCCGCTTGAGTGGTCGGCCGCATATTAGCGAAGTAGTGAGGTTCAGCTTACTGTCGCTTAGCATTTTTTAGCATTGTCGTTCTCGCCGAATCGGCTCACCAGTGGCAAAGCTATTCAACCCTATCTCCTTTTTTTAGTTAGCTGAATTTTGAATGATGTTTGCTATCTCTAACGGCATTTTCAGCTCGGTTTGTCATTTCAAACCCTAAAATTCTTTTCTGTAATATACATCAAGCTTCCAGGGAACGAAGCCAGATTCAGTCAACCAATCAAAAATGATTCGACATAGGCAACTTAGTTAGACAGCCTACCTTTCCATAGAAAAAATGTCCAACACTTAAACACAAGTAATATATAAGGATACTAAAAGACGATGAAGCCCTTTTAATAGAAAAAATGTGCTAAGTTAATAATGACCTCCCCTAATGTTGAAGCTGGGAAAAAATGTTTGCCTAGCTTTATGTTGAGATACCGTTGGGCAAGTCTGCAAGCGAACAGAGTAATCATTGCTGTTCAAGGATGATTTGAGTAAGTGGCTATACTCATAAATGTATGCTATCTTCTGGGTAAGTAATGGTTTAGGACGCATACGTAATACCTCGAAGTAGCTGGAAACCACCGGCGAACGTGTGCGTACGCTTTAAGTGTCACTCTGTGAGACGTACATAACAACGTGTTGCGACGAAACTTTACATTCGGAATGGCAAATTCTACGAAGGACCCTGCAAAATGTATGTGACGAAAATTATGGGTTTGAGGTTGTTATTTTAGCTGTCACTATAGCCCTCCCACTCTCGTCATGAACAATGTGCGATGTCATATCCAGTGCCGAATATACGTTTGGCTTATGCCATTGGACGACTAGCAGAATTAAGGCGCCACTTCCGAGAAACAGTTTTTCACGATTTAGCAGTGGCACCTAGCAGCAGTACACTTTCACCATGAAAATCACAGTCAAGCCCATAATAAATGGGTGCTTGTTTGAATGGCTGCAAATATACTCGAATGGCTGCAGACCATCTTAAATGAGGCTACTGTATATTCAAAGTAGAGCCTCGTACAAGCAACCACAGAAACATCCATCGGTTATTCGAAAAAATTGTGTATTACTGTATAGGGTAGAAAGTATTAAAGTAAATGCATAAGAAAACACGATGTAACATCAACTAATCCGTACTTGTTTTAAAAAGGCTCTAATCTTAACTAAGGATGCGAGAACGAATCTCTCTTACAACTGCTCAGTTGGACTAAAAATCATTGCCAGGAATATGACAATCGAAAAGGATAGATTTGAAAAACATCACTAGATATAGAAATTCACTTCATCGACGGGTGTCACATTGGATTCAATGTACATAGGCGCGTATCGGTTCACTAAAGACTAAGGACGTAAAGTGTCTCTCTATGTCCTTAGTTTTTGTACGTCTCCTGTACATTGTCGCTTTTATGTTGAGTGGCCGTCCATGCATGCGCGCTCAGCAGCCCAGAAAATACAACTAAATACCCCAGAAAGCGATTGATGTACTTGGAAAATATTAGTCAATAAGAATCGCGTACAGGGCGACTAACATACTTTGCTATTCCATATGTCAACAGAAATGCCAACAGGAGAGATGATGCACCATTGTGTTGTCACGAACAGACGACAGTTGAAGGAAGTCAGCTTCGGACATGAAATCAGTTTTACCTTGTCGTTTTTTCTAAGACAAATGCCATTGTTGCTGATAGTATTGCTGATGGTACGGTTTTTGTTGTTAACGCAGATAACAATGGGGAGAAAGCAAACTCGAGAAGGCGGTCTGTTTATGAAGGCTACACTACGAGCGTTGATGTCAATGATAATAACGATACGAAATGAACGGCAAAACAATGCGAGCCGATTTCTAAGTAGTGAACTCTAAACGAGCACACCCAGCAGTAGTAAAACTGTATCATCACAGCAACGATTTTTGACGTCTGTGCGCAAACCCTTGTGCTGTTGGTTATATTGGCATCTTCTGTTGACGAAGTTTTCATGTGACCCAGTGAAAGGTATGCGTCCACATGACCGCCTTTGTTTCACCGTTCATATCGCAGCTGCCAGCTTTAGTAGCTGAACGAAGTAGGGAAAGGGGTCGTCGCAAGCAGATAATGGATGATATTGATTCACCTTAACTTGTTCAAGTTATTTACTATTCTTATTACTTGTTATTTACTATTGTTATGCATACTACAGTGTTATATCTACAATTATCTTTTCTGGCTATGCTATATTGGGCATAATATTTAGCTTTCGATAGACAAAACGGCGGTCCTCCTTTAAGTCAATGCTTTTTATATTATTCAGTGCTTTAGTCAGAGAGCAGTACAAGCCACTCCGGT
>MNPL01001324.1:20498-38924 GCA_002081605.1 Tropilaelaps mercedesae
AGTTCACTGTTCTTTAGTCATTTCACGTAAGAGCATGGAGAGTGTCTCTAATTTTTGTATGCCGACGTGAGTAATTCAAAGCGTAAAAAAAAGTAATCAAAAGATTTGTCAAAAGGCGACCGGATAAACACAAGAGCCAAACGCCTAGGGTCTTTTACGTAATGATCAATTTTCGCTCTTCCGCATATAGGTTCAAGGTAACACGAAACTGATTATGCATGCGTCCACGTGAAGCCACGTAAGGCTTGACGCTTTTGATACACTCCTGAAGAATTACTTTTAGAAGCAGATCATCTACGTTATAACGAAGAGAGCGACAATATACTTAGTTCCCAATTGAACTGAATACCATAGCGACACTCGTATATATCTCTGATTGCCAGATGAAGTCTAGCAATTATGTGAATTTTGCAGTAATGAAAACTAAGCGAAACGTCAGAAAAGTAAAGCTCTGTAAAACACGCTTGATTCTATGCTGAAGAAATGGACTAGAGCATCACTTTCATCACTATTTCGCCAAAAACCTTCGGCGGAACATTGTCGATCACCTTCGGTGATTTCATCGGTGATTCGTCCTCATTGAGTACATCTATAGACAAAAACCAACTTAAGAAGATTAATCCTTCAGTTTTCTTAAAATCAGGAGCTACGATGGCAAACGCCGAAGCATCATCAATCCAACAAAGAACTTGAGTGTGTATGCGGGGCACAAATGATCAAAGGTAGATATGAACTTTTTTAAACTAGGGACCTTTTAGCCAGTTTCTCTTTGTCAAGTGTCGCTAGACAGTTATTAAATGGGGACCCTTCTGTAATAGCCCTTAATTCTTACACCCTTTCGTAAACGCGGTCATACATAACAGCTTCTCCCCCTTCAATGTCCATGCGTATGAATTTGTACCTGCGCATAGATCGTTCATTTTTGTCCTCACAACGCGCAGTGAGCCTTTTAGTTTGTCTGCAATGTTTTGTACGCCTCTGAAAAGGATTGTTGCTCCGTCTCGTCCGGTTCTTTAAACCGCAACGGGCTAACGTTGCCCACAATTTTCCCATCAATTTTTCCTTTTTGCCTTCCTGCTCCCCTACGATTTTCTAGTTTCTTTTTTCTTCGTAACACTACTACGTTGGCATTTTTGTCCATCTTTTGTCATCGTTGGCATCACTCACGTTATATATATTACCGGTGTTACGACTTCCGACGACAGACCGATGAAAAAGGAAAACTTGCAAGCGTGTTGCTTTCGTTTTGTCTTGTTATCATTCTGTCTAGCCACTCGTGCTTATGCGTTGCTGCTGCACCCCGACTCGTTTCCCCTTTCCTTGACGACGCTGATTGATTCGTATCTGTATCACCCTGCTGGAGTCCTTGTTGTTGCCGTTGTTCAGTTATTCGGCCAAACGTGGGCCGAAAAAGTGAACAATAGAGCATCGGAGCACAGAGCGTCGGCCAGAGACCCAGGCCGAACACATACGAACACACGAACATACCGATTGCGAGCCAGTCGGTCAACCAACAGACACCAATAGAAGTGCTCTTGCACAATACATAGGTCTGTAGTTGTACCTGCTATGCTTATATAACCATTACCACCAGAGGAAAGTTTACGATCACAAGCAGAATCGTTCCCGATCTATCGGCGCTGCTACTAGTATAGCTCTTTCACGACGCCACGCGCTCGTTTCGAGCGACAATGAAAGACGCGTAGATACCATACAGAGAAACGAGGAAAAAAATAGGAAAAGAAAACAGGACCAACCCTCGCTCCCGGCCGCTCGTCAACTGACTACGTTGCCCACCAGTTGTGTTGACGATTTTAGTTATCGCATGTAGTTGCTCGGTCGTCGCCCGGTTGCCATTTTTGATTTTCCTTCGGTTGGACGCATTCTAGACTTGGCGTTTTCGTAGATCTTCCCCTCCTTCTCCCCACCATCAAGGGTATGTGTTTCCTGTATCCCTGCTTTGGTTTTTGTCTACCTCATCTTCCAGACACAGATGACCGTCTCCATCTTCCTTCTTTTGGTATTTCCACCTGAAGCTCCATCCGACTACCGCTAGCCACCCGCCAAAAGAGCAGCTACGCCTTGTGGTCCAGCCAGATGAAGCAGGCACCTCACTGCTATTTTTGCAGTTAGGAGAAAGGGGCAAAGATTTGTAAGAGCATTGGTCAGTGAGATGTCAACGAAGTGGATCTGGTTGGGTTGTCAGTTTTCCAGCAAAGCGGAGCAGTTACTCTAATTGCGCGCAGAAGGTAACAAGCTGATGCCACTGGAGCAATTACGTTAGGACTCTTTCATTGTCTTCTGGGTCCGCCCTCACAGCCTGCTGTCCATTGACTAGGAATTGGTTAACAATCTACAGCTGGTGAGAATTCCCGAAAATGAAAGGTGCAATAATACATGAATGTGACTGAAGCTTAGACTAAATGAAGCGACTTGTAATCCTTAATTTTGCAAACCCACCTTGTCTATTTGCTGTCGAGCTTCGCGATTCGTTGAAAAGGATTATGATTCAGACGGAACCGTATCCTGTTCTCGTCTGAATCCTGTTCTCGTCGCTCCTTGTCTGAATAACCTATGCTGTTATCCATAATTCAGTATAATATGCATTGCAGAAACCTGAATTGTTCAACGATACAATTACGTGCGATAAACGGACACAGCATATTTAACCTGTATTTTTATATTCTTTTACTATGATTTGTTTTATCAGGTCCGTTTTGGAAGTGTTCTTAATTTGGTTGATTATTGCTCTGTTCCTACATTTCTTGCCTATTTCTGTTTATTTGTTCTTTTCCATCTGTTTAATTTTGTCGAAACATATTTAGTGCCGTAAATAGGTAATTTTTACGATGAAAGCTGTCTTCAAAACGTGATGGCATTTCGTATGTACCTATTTCGCTACTCGAAGCTTATTATTATCGTCTAGCTTCGATATCAAATTGTTGGATTATTACAAGCTAACCTCTCATCGTGTTCTTCACACCGTGTGGTCTGCGATCCTGTCTATTTCCTTATTTTTCCGAATTTTTGCGCTTTTTGACCAGTGTAGCTATCGTTAATTTTGCCCTACAGGCACATACACAAAGTACACTGTGGCCAACATTAATGGAATGATACTGGCGTCAGCAAAGATAATAACTCAAGAAATTTCTCTCCTCTTCTCGCTCTCTTTCTCTGTCTTTCTTTCTCTTTAGTTACTCCTGAGCTGCTTTGTTGCGGAGAGAACAGTGTCGGAGACGCACTTTCCTTTGGCCAAGTGCAAAGATTCGCCATAACTCGTGACTCTACCATTCATTTACCGTTGCCACCGGTGTGACCATAGACGTAACGCTGGCAACATCGATACCGAGGCAAGCGCCGAAGATTGTAGGGTTCTCGCACCTCTAATGCTCTAACGGCATTTGACTTTTCGGTCTCCCACCTAAAAGCTGGCAGGTCGGTAATCCCCCGTAAATTCAAAGCGATTAGCTCTCGCTCTCGGTAGTGGGGATTCATAGGTACGGACGTGTGATTGATCCTTAGCAAATTTCCCCATACGCAGCTGCAAGAGAAACATTGTTTTTATTGACAGTAATAATAATAATAATAACAATAATACTTTGCATCCGGATGAGGCACAGGCGACTGTTAATATCGCTGGTTAGGCACGTAAAAATTGGTGGTATATTTTATTGTAATTACTAATATGTTACATTGGGTCCTTATGTTTTTGATTAGCGCTCGTTGGCAGATCGAGAAAAGTAATCATACCCAACAGTGGACGTTATAACAGGATACAAATACGATATTTTTGCCTTGGACAGTATGGTCGTGTGCTTGCCACGAAAACTCGCCGGTTGCAAAATCAATTACGAGCCTGTTCATCTAATATATAAAACCTTTATACCATAAATACGACGCGCTTATGGATTAATTTTGTAACAAATTCAAGGCACGTGTCAATATTTAGGCACGTTAATGGTCACAATCTGGTCACTTCTATATATTTTATTATATCAGAGCAAAGCTCACGGAAGATGTCAAAGTAGAATGAAGAATGCTTTTTTTCAGAAAACTCACCGCAAGTCTGCTTTTCTAAAAACGACATGCAAAAGTCTAAAAAAAAGATAAAATATCGCCTCGTTATAAAAGGTTCAGCTATTCAGGATATTTCTTCTTCTACTAACCATGACACCTCTGCATACTTCCGGACTTCTTAACCTAGTAAACCAGAGTAATATTTCTTTACTAGTCTTTTTTGAAGTTAATAATATTGCTAATTAATAATAATAATAATACATGACTGGCGATTGCATAGTGCTCAGTCGTTGGCAAAATTCCCATAAACGAAAAGGTAATCTGAACTAGGTCTCAAGGCCGTGTTTTGTCGCCGAGAATCCCGTGTCACGTAGAAACTCAAATTGGATTTAGGCAGACAGTAGCCATTGTTTAGCTAAGTCATTTACGTTACGTAGGTGCCATAGCACCGTCAGTTCGACATTTCACAGGGCTGATAACTCCACGAACATGTGCTCAAGCTTTGATATTCTCCTTCAATTGGATTAAGCAGGAACTGCTGTATAATAATGTAATGGCTCTGCTCGAATAGATCCGTTAAGTAATGCGCATGCACTCGATTAACTGTATAGAGAGTATTTCAATAAAAAAACAACGCAAAAGCAATTTTCCTTGAATTAGCACTGCTTCGACTGGAGCCAAGTGCAATTGTCTTTGCTATCGCTTTATTGGGTCGCATGATACATGAAGGTAGACAAACTTACACAAAACATATCGAGATGGCTCTGACTATAGTTACCAAAGGAGTTGATATCAATAGGAATTGATATTAATCAAGGAATTGATATTGCATCGGGGGTACGGGTTATGGTAACGAAAATGAGAGAACCAAATTTCAAACCATACCCGTAATCGTAAAAAGAATGTTTAAACATGGCAAAAATACGCACACACTCAAACATAAAAAAGCGACTGAACGATTTGCTTAGATTACACTTTCGATCGTAAAAAGGGAGTTGGAGACACCTTGACCAAGTTGTTTAGCGTTATCCAACTAGAGGGAAAAGAAATAACGATTTATCCCGGGAAATATATAGATCTTAGATTGTCGTTATATCTCACCTACAAGCTAAGGAGGCGAGACGTATGGAAGAAAAGTAATGGTTTGAAAGGTAAAGCAAGAGCTCAGTTTAGTATTGGCTGTGATGCCATTGCCATCTGAAGCAGAAGCCTGGGACCGGAAGCCACATTTTGCGAACAAATTTTACGTTGTTAGGATGGCGAGCGGAATAGAAGACAATATAATTGTTTAGCGTTGGCTAAGGTGCGGACAGTAACACAGAGATGAACATTCTTAGGTATATAAAATTAGGTTTATCCCCAAAAGTAACCAGCCTTCAAAAGTGCGCGACACTAGCAAACGAAACTGCTTAATATCTGTTTGATATGCTAAAAATATTCGAGCTTTTTTAGTGAGATTGATAGTGACAATGAATTGAGAAGCACAAAATACTACTTAGAAGAGAAAATCAATGACATATCATTAGGTTCTTGCTTCTACCTGTTAGTAATACGACACATTGTTCGAAAATTGGTAATAATATTAGCTCCTTCGCTAGACATTGCTAAAAAAACCGTGTGCCGTTAGTGCCAGGGTTGCTGTGATGGCGCTGGAAAACACGGACTACACTGTTTAAGATTACACTTCAGAAGCACGACATGACAAGTGAATCGGGCAAGTCAATGAGGGTTTTGAGCAATGGAACGGTTAGGGTCTAAGGAGCTTGACTGTCGTTTAGCATTCTTTACGGTAAGTGTCGCAGGACGGTGACCGAAGAAGCGCAAAGACGAGAAAATGCGAAATTAATTTGTTTTTTTAGGATAGACGAAAGCTCGTGCGATCTATCGTAGGTGCAATATTAGTGAATATAATCAACAAAAATTCTCTGAACGGATACAACTGCAATGGACAAGACCTAAATCGATTTCCGCCCGAAAGGCATCACGCGCAACAACTATTTCAACAACGAGAGATGCCGTCTTTAGTGACAACTAGATTTGAGTCTGAAGTGATAATGCTACTTACGGAAAGAAAAGCTGCATCTTACAGTCATCCGAGTGTTTCTACCGTCTAAATAATAACGAAGAGTAGGTACAAAACAACACTATAAATCCTTGTTTTCACTTCTCTAAATTTAAAGCTCCATTAACTTGCAAATCGTGTCACTTTTTCTGGATGAACATAATACACTATAGTTCTATGTCAATATGAGTGTGCACAAGACTATCGTGTTTAAACAATGACTGAGCAGCCATTCTTGCCAAATACGGGCCATTTCTAACGCATCATTTTGGAAGTATCCACTTACCTGCAAAGACGAAACGAACGAGCATAGATAAGTGGTACATTCCTTAGGCCTCGTCAGTTGGCTCTAAACTTCGTCTGATTCATTCAGAACAAACTGAGACCTACTGAAAGTAATAAAAGTTCGCCGACATAGTTTTTTGTAGAGAAGCTGTAATGAGATCTAAGATAAAGGCAGGTTTGAAAAATTGAACAAAGCTTCGTAATATTAAAAGTCAGCAATACATGTTAGCAAAACGTGTCTGCAGGAAAGGTCTTACTCAGGCTGGTCTGAACATAACTTCCGTTGTTATGTACCAATCATTCTCAGAAGGTAAGTGGTCATTGAATTGAAGACCCTCACAACGTGCAGCCTCGTTCATTTTTCGAATTGCATTTAATACTTGTCGTATTTCAACCAAGACAACCATATAACTAATAAAGAGATGTATGGCGTTTCGTCGAACATTCACTCTCATATGGATTATATAACACCAAGATTCTTTTAAGTAAGAGATGAAACGGGTAGACATCATGCTTTCTTATCAATATTATTAATATTCTAACATGTGCTACTATAATAATAATAATAATAGTAAGTATTATTATTATTATTATTATTATTATTATTATTATTATTATTATTATTATTATTATTTTGGCTTCGAATAATCTTCGTACAACCACTGACCATGAGCTAAACGAAGGGCTACACAAAAATGGTTGCAATAGCGTTCAGTTTAGCCCTGAGCCTTCACGTTCTTGTATTATATACTTATTACCCAATAATGGGTATCTAGTTAGCTTCGCCGCATATATAGGCGTAGTCGCGGAACTGGCAGTTCGATAGAAGCTTACCCTGGTGACGCTGTATGAAATTGCTGCGCATAAATGAACATACAATTGTTAGTCCACCATACGCCCGGTGTGACGCTAGACCTTTATAGAGATGTGATCGAAATGTGGCGAATTGTACAGGAACCCTTTAAATTATATGATCTTATACCCATTACGTTATTGTTGCCTGCCCAGATTAAAAAGCCTGAGTACAACTGGGTGTACATGACAAACGCAACCTTTCCAAATCAGAACGTGGTAAAAGCCAAAAAAATGAGACATACCGATTTTAGTATCAATAGTCAACGCACGCTTTTATCTGCACACACGTCATAAAAAGTCAAACAAATGGTCACGTTCAATTAACATGCGATTTAAATGGTACGAGATTTTTATATTGATTACCATCATCATCGAAATAGTGGGGAATGGCAGCATAAAAGACGTTTATGCGCGCAGAGGCATTACATGGTGATACGTCCTACAGGCTTTCCTGTCTCTGTCTACGTTAGTGCTCTGATCATCGTTTGCCGCAAAGGTAGCAACAAACTCGTTGACTCATTAACCCGAAGCGTTAACGAAACGAAATACGATACAAGAACACCATCAATCTGTATCGACGCAGGAGGAGGAAACAAATTTGGTCGTAGGCTCTGGCCTCGTCTGGCACGGTCAAAGCATAAATGACGACTTAAAAGTTAGCCTAGCCGTTGCCCACCGTTTCGACAATTGACTGGCTCACTTCAAAGCCAAATAACTGACTCTTCGTTGGTTGAGCCTTGCTGCATTATTTTGAACTGCTTCCTCACCTATACTCCGAGCCAGCTAGAAGCGACGTACCAAACTGACAACAAATGAATAGAATTCGGATACAGGGTCTCCAACGATCATACGGTGGCCTATGAGGTGCGTTTAATATGGGCAAATACAGCATCAGCACACGTACACACTCGCATGTAAAAGAAAATTACTAGCATTACCAGATAGACTAGTTTATACGTCCTGTGACATCTGACGTTGCTCTGAAACAAGGTCGACGTGTATAGTATTCAACGCTATATACAAACATTTCGGTTCGGCTAACCAAACACGACCATGTAAGGCAAATTTAAAATTCTTCTCTTAGCGCTAATACTTTCCACATTTCAGTCACGCCAGTCAGCGGAAAACGTCACAGAACGAAATTCCAAAGTGCGTGTCGTTCAGAGTTCAGCAGAATGGCGATCAAACCCACCTTTTGAACCCGGCTATTGTTCGGGATCAGCCTCTCATTGGACGGGCAGTGAACTCACGAAGAAGTGTCTCCTTGTAGCATATGTCCATTGACCGTAACACGAGCACGTCGCGGGTCAATTGCTGTTAAAACTAATTGAGTAGAATTGCGATTGTAGTCTTTGATCAGTGAGACTTCGCAAGCTACGTCGTTCCTAAATGGCGGTCTAAAAAACGGTTTAAATAGCGGCGGTCTATGAGTTGATTTTTGAATGGTGAGAGTGGCAATTTATTCGCTGTCGGTTGAGTTTACCGGTGCGACCTTGTAACGTTGGAAGTCATCTATGATTTGCGTCGTCAATAAGCAAATACTTTTTTGTATAAATAATTTTGCCGTTATAGCCGTCGTCGTTGGTCTGTTGTGCATTTCTTCGTTGCGGCGAAGACCACTGTGCTATGAGGTGCGTTTGCCTTTGCACTAAACAAACAACGACTGTGATAGGCGAAACGACGGCGAAAGCAGGCACCTCACTAACAGTAGCCATACTCACAATAGTGGTCCTACTAAACTGTTAAGGTCACAGGCATGAGGTAGTATCTGCGAAGCCGTCATGGGAAAAAAGATTTTGGCAGGTTACACAATCGGAAGAACGCAACTTGAACGCGTGGGAGTGCGTAGCCAATGGCTCAAAATAGGTGAATTGTATTGTATCATTGCGGCCTGTGTTCGCACAAATTTTATCTTTTCGCGATCATGTTCCCGCTGTCTTTGCCAACCCTAGTTCCCCTTCCAACCGCTTTCCTTTAACCCCGATCATGGCTCATAGACACGAGGCTAAGGTTTGTTTGTCTGCTAGCCTAGACTCTTGGCCAACACTGGCGTTTTTTGCTGTTACTCAACCCATGCGAATACACAGCGCAAGTAAACACATAAACCACTTCGATAAACTTTGCAGCCGAACTGTCCAGCGCTAAAATACGATAGATAGGTAGATCACTCTGATAGATATTGTCATAACGTCGTATAACGTCGAGCAGTAGACAAACACGAACTGCACGCTGCAAATTGCGGGCAAGAAAAGGCCCATTTGTTGACCGCCAGGTTTCATGTGTGAGTCTGTAGCGGCGGCTGGTGACGCTGGTGTTTGGCCGATAACATGTTGTAGATTGCGGCGGTTGTGTTAGTGCTGATAATGATGCTTGATCATAGAGGTGTCGAAGATGACAAAGTGCTGTTTGGGACTAGTTGGCGGGCGGGTGGTTGCCGCTGATGGGGCAGCAGCATAGATTTTTTTTCACACGTAAGGCTTTCCTCCGCCGCTCGCCTTTCTGACCTATCCGCTGATGTTGAATATTTGTGTGTTTGTTTATATGTGCGTGTGCCCATGCGTACACGTGTAATTTCTTGCAACGGTGTCCTGTCATGCGTATGCGCTTGCTTGTGACGGGGTCAACAGCGCTCAAATGTGATGGTCTAGTGGCGTGGCCGCGCCTCAGCCGGGGCCGCGGACGCGTCGATGATTTTCCTACACTGCTCTATGCTTCCGCTGCGTTTGCGTGTGAGCGCTTGGTTACCGCTTAGTTCTGGTCAAACTGAGCACCAGGGCATCGAACCGCTTCGCTTGCTTACCGAACACAGAGGGGACGTTGTTGAGCCATGACGGAAGGAACATTTCCTCCATGTCGTCTTCACCGGAAGGAAAAATAAGGTCGAATTTGAAAACAAGCGAATAATGCGCAACAATAGCAAGGGCATCTGATGCACCATTGAGTTATTGCTACCGGCTGTTTAAGAGCGAGACGTGCCAACGCGCAGTTAAGCAGTCAATTAAGCTAACACATTTTACTGCACACTGAGCTAACCGTTGTCATTTAGTCAAATTTACATGCAAGTTATAAAGTAGGCATTAAACTGCACCAGTGTATAGTCATATATAACAGGTGACAGAAGAAGCTCGCGTGACTGTGTGATCGTCTTTTAACTGTGTGATCGTACTTCTGCGTTCGCGAGAAGAGCTTAACGAAGATTCTGTTTTTATGGCATAGTGGCAAATCCGCTCTCGAATTGAGTGAATACACTTCAATCGGTATAACATTGATGTAAGGGTACCAATTCTATCCATCAATAACATTTGTTTCCAACATTGCTATATCAGTTTCGCCACCGCAATCTATTGTCTTCCTTGGTTATCCAACTCTCTACAAAGTGTAAAAAACAAATACATTTCATTCTACCTCTGGCCAAATATCAGTAAATAGCGGGAATAGAAGCATTGCAGTTCCGCTAATGATTGAATGAACGAAACATAGAATGGGCGCTCCAAAAATTGGTTCAGTTGAATAAAAGATTCTCTCCGAGAGAGCAGATATTAGCTGCCTGGCCGTTCGGCTCAAGTTTGCCCACCTCTGGGTAGTAAAAACACAAAGTATACAGACAGTTATTGCCGACGTGTTCTTGTTTTATGCTACTTGGAAAAACAACAGCTTAAGATGACCTGCCAGTCCTCCCCTACCTCGTTGCCATGTTCAATAGATGTTCAAGGAAGTCAGTGGACTGTTGATCTATGGAGTGTAGACATCCGCTATTGGTGTAGATCACGCACTGTATATTGTCTTCTAGTGTCATTATTATAGTACTAAAAATAATAATAGTAGTGATAATAATAATGATGGGAAGCATATATGACTATCGACTGTTTTATGGTGAAAGTAAGGAAGCAGTCGAGCAGAGAAATTGGCCATTTTGACGTGTACAATTGACCTAACTTAGGCAAGTGTAGTACCTATTCGCATTTGTATACCTAAAATATGTTTATGGGTATGATGTAATTGAGGTCAAGTATGCCTACTATGGACGTTAAATGTTGGATGAACAAGTCTGGAGTATGGTATATATATATATATATATATATATATATATATATATTAGTGCGCTTTAGCCACTATTCTCGTACGACAACAATTAATAAAATATATGTGGCACTGGCAGCATTGCGAACCTGTTGCGACCTGACCATGACTAAAAATATTAAGCAAATATGTCATTCAGATAATTTAATAAGAAATTAAACCATTTAAAAAATTACTTTCACCATGAAAATACTGTGCTCCACATTGACGAAAACCACCAAGAAACTATTTGTGTCGTAAACATTTGAGTCGTATCTTATAGAAATCATAAGTAGATTGGTCAAGTGTATTAATGCATCGATATCGAAATTTGAAAACTAGTGTCTTACATCGTGCCAACGCTACGTGCCATCATGAGGTTACTGACACGTAACGAACGAGTCAATTTGTCTCACATCAACAGATCTAATACACTCAAATTCATTTGTGAACGTCTATCTATTACATACACAAAATGTCGACTGTTGTAAACGGTTTTTGTTAAAAGCCGTTTTTCGGCTATTAATCCGCTCGTCCTCAAAAGCAAGAACAATTAATTATGGCACTACTTTGACTTAGATGACTACTAACGTAATGTTGTGTAAATATATTGGCGAAAATGCTTTCTCTTAGCTCGCATATCGTTGTCGGTGCTCCAAGACCCACTAGTCGTTCGCGTAAGGTCGAAGCACAGAGGTACGATTTTGATAGTCCGTTAGGCCAGGCTGAATTGTCGGTGGGAGATGACTTTTCGATGGAAGATGCAAATTGCCTTCGATGTTTTCTTTCATATTTGCAAAGGCGGGAAAGTGCTCAATCTATCTATACTTGTTCGCACAATGCCAATATCCATCAGTACTTCCAAAAATTGGCAACCGTTAAAACCTGCAAAGGCCAATACGCGCGAATGGGACTCGCGAGGGGTTTCCCAATCCATCGTCGTATCAACAAGAGACGTTCTTCGTAACCTCAATATTGCCCCTCCCTCCTCCGTGCGTCTTGCCCCTAGGGCAAAAATGAAACTGCGTAATCCTTGGATTTCACAACAGGGACGAGGTAACGAAGTATCCTATTTCTGTTTTATTTGGATATTGCACTGCAGGTTTTGTGCAAGATGTGCAGATCGGGTTGCCTATCATCCACGGATTACGTGTGGTGCGAGCAATACGTATTCAGTACGAACCAGCATCTGAAAATCAGTTTCGTCTTGCCTCTCGTATTTATGATTTCTATGGTCAATTTTTAATTTTCATCGGGCTTTTTGGTGTAATTAAGACGGTTATTGCTTTATTTGCCCTAGTAACGGACATACATGAAGGAAGATATACCTATTGTTTACAGCGAAAATTGAACTGGCACAAAAAACGATGACTGAAGTAAAGCTACACACGAGCTCAAAGGTGCCTTCTGCTTCTAAGCGACTCAGCACCAGCAAGTGACCGTATATCACTGTCAAAATAACGTAATAATCACTTAAACACGTGATATTTATATTAATTATAATTGTGGCTAGAAGCCATAGTCTGTTTGCACCCCATTGCTGCTAGCCCTGCGGTTACGAGACCTTTTGTTTTTCTTGACGCGCAGCAATTCGCCGTCATGAAAGAACTCAGAGATCATATCGCAAACCCGTCAAAGGTGGCCGCACAATAATGATGTTACTGATTCTACGGTGTGATCAGTCGTTACGGGGCTTCACTTTGCAGCTATAATTACTTATACCGTCAGATGACGTCAGATAAGCGTGATATGTTACACACTGTTACCGTGAAAACAGCAACGGGAACGCACCCGTCCACTGTAAGTGAATACTGAAAACACTTATTCCAAATATCCCTGCATCTGCATACACGAGATGAACATAAGAGTGCACGTCCTGCCTCCAGGACCCCTGGGATGCGTCGCACAATGATGAATATATCCTTGTCACACTAACAATCGGACCACAGTCTAATTAGAGACATTTAATCCTCATAAAAAAGACTATTGCTTATTCAAGGCCAGATTTAGACTAGACAAGCTTGGTCTCGTTTATCCTTAATGTTGGCTAACTGGCGTGAAGGATTTTGACAAGGCATTGCATATACGCGTGCTAAGGCTGAGGGATCTCGCGAACCAGCGTCATGGCAACTAAGGCATCTTCTCGCCAGAAATATTGAGTCTCAGGTTTTCCTCTTGACTTGTCCTCTTATCGAGTCGTGTCATATCGTCTTAGCCTTCTATGCGGGACTCAGTGCTGTGGTGGGACTCGTATATCGTTGCGCAACGTAGCCACTCCCCTATTTACACTGCAAATAGGCTTGCTGTCGTCTGCTTCCAATAGCAATGGTGCACACGAAGGAAAGTCACTCCTTATTAGCATTTAGATCATTGTGTTAACCTGTACATGACGCAATCAATTTCAGCACCTATGTTGAAATACTGCGTATAGCAAAATCCTAAAAGTAGGCTTTCTTGTGAGGATGTCCTTTAACAAACTGTCCCTTTATTTTCTTCTAAAGATTCGCACCATGTCTGTCCGCTGCTTGGGATGAATGTACATTGGTATAATGGTCAACTCTGACGCGTCATGAGGTCACTTTTGTTGTCAACAGCACTTGTTGAACATAGTGAATCGTCTCATTTTTTTAAGAGCTACACGACTACGACAATAATAGAGATTCCCTAGGAGTTCGGATAAATATAATGGTTGTTATTATTTCATAGGCGATCTATCTTGTAGGAAAATCATGCTGTCGTATTCTATAGATTCTACTACGTCCGCCGATGAAACCGCAAGCGTGGAAGTTCGGCAAGAATTTACTGTATGCTGAATGCACGGACTATGATCGAAACGAGAAGAGCATATGGTATGGAAGAGCTCTTATCCAGCTAATTACGCTTTACATCCACCGGCTATTTTGTATTATCTCACTGTGTGTAGCTATTCCAGTGTTCACTAGCCCACTTGAACGACGCCTCGCCAACCATCGCGGAAGATTGCGGAATCGCTTATATAATGCGCCATATGGAACAAACATACAGCCACCTTCCTTGTATATTCGATTTCTTGAACATTTGGCTGCATTGCCTATCGTACGTCAGCAGGCTCAGGAAACCGTTTCAGGATACACTATAACATCGTCGATTTATATTTCTCGTTGGTATTCAAAAATTGGAAGCTGAATGGGTAACCCAACCTATGATCTCACGATGAACTCACGGGAATTTTGCGAGAGTTTATACAGAAGTTTGCACGGGATAGTGAATAAAGTTTTTGAAAGGCCGTGAATAGATAGTATAAAGTCACTCCCAGGCTTTCGGACTCAACTAGTACAAGTTCTCCGCAGGCGTACCGGCGGGATACGCACGCCAAATTAACAAACAGATTAGCATATAGCGATTGGTGCAAAAACAATATTTGATTGTTTTTCCGGATGCTCTGATACAATGATACATTTCTCAAAAGAGAACGGATTAGATCACGCACTTTATAGCTTTGCTTTTGTTAAGTGGAGTAACGTAGCAGCGAAATGCATGTGCCATGCAAGCGTTTTTTGCATTCCAAAATAGTCAAGAAGTGAATGCCTCTTTGTACAATACAATCTGTTCGATGTGGTTCTCGATATACTCAGTATGTTGTACTAAAGAGTTACGTTATCATTATTCTTAACATAACGTATTAGGCTCTATGATGCGACGTATGGTTACCCGAGCACTACTAGAAGGCTAGGCTTGCCTTTGATAAGGGTATCTGTTGAAGCGTCCATTGGGAATTATGTAATATAACGTTAAGATAATGTAGCGATATTTATAGAAGATTCCGTTTAAGAGCCAGTCATTAACGAATATTGTTAACCTTGTGGGAACGTACTATTCAAGAGAATTTAAATGCTACGACACGTGCTCGTGAAGACGTGAAGACGTAATTATTAGGTTTATATATATATAGATATATATAATAAGGGAACAACCACAAAACGAATATTCTACATAAGCTCAGGAGTATTTTGACAACGACAATAAAAATAATACAACAGGGCCGACAAACGAATGCAAAACGAAAGGAACCATAGGGAACTACTGCGTTTTTTAACAGGGTTTGCCCATTTTCATGCAAAGATACTCACATGTGGAGGCCGAGACGCTCGAAAGAACATGTACACATGTGGAGCTCCCCCCGTCGTCGAAGGCTTTATCGATGTAAAAAATCTCGTCGTCTTCTACGAGGGAATGACTGAATGACCCTGAAGAGTTATTGTGCTCACGCGTGGTCTAATTTGCTCGCATTGCCCCAGTATTTCTTTCGCAATCCTAAACAAAACAATTCCAGTCCTGTCAAATGAAGTAAAAAGAATTTCGGATTGCCGTCGTAACGGGAAGGAGGCAGACGCTGACCCTGGTGTCGTTCGCCATACTTACACGGAGAATAATGAGCAACACGAGAACGCAAGAGGCTCACGTAGTGTTATGACGATGCAATGGACAGAAATGAGAAACCATTGAAAGTTTAAAAAAAATGCGGGTGGGAAAAGGATTTCAATTTAGGAATTTACTCTTTCTTCAAGTCGCTACAGTCGCCTAGTTATACGTTAAATACGAGGGACTGTGCGCTAGCACGAAGGGCTAACAGCATTGTTTAATGCTGCTTCGGTCTAGACCCTATACAAGGTTGTAGCAGAGCTACCCACAATTCGTCGGGACTATTGAAACCTGCCCTAATCGGCCAGCGCGGGCCAATGCACCGCGTATGGGAGCAACGCCAACCGATACTGGTAAAGCAATTACCAACACAAACACACGTATTTGCTGTTCAGCCCGGTTCGACGAAAAGGCCTTGGCATATCCCTGTTACACCAACAGAAACAGTAGCAGTCGGGATGACAAGAACCGAAAATTATCCACAGACGGGTTGTATTGCGGCTAGAACCGGATAGTCCGCTGTCACTGCCAATGTCGCTGTTTGAGTAAATTAAACGGAATCTCACGTGCTCGGCTCTCCGACTAGATAGAGCGGGATGACGGCTATGAGTGCCCGTAGGATAGTTAAAGTCTGAAAAACTGCTTACACCCAGCAGCATCAACAACGCGCATGCTGGTAAAAGTCGTTGACAAAATTGAGCACAAACAAAAAGGGTTTGAAATAAAATTGAAAAACAACAGCAAACGCAACGTCGCTTACCTATATATTAACTTATTTAACCACCTGGCTGCAGTGCAAACAGCATATTTCATACAGTTGTTGTCTAGTCTGGCGCAACTAGAGCGAAAAAGCAGTAACCACCTTGGGTAAAGATATAGTTCATCTACATCTAGCGACGTAAATAGACGAAGTAAAGAGAAATGCAAAAGCAAGAACTGGTTTATTCAAAGAAAATGTATTTCTGCGTGAGACTGCTACTTCGTCCAAAAATATAAATCGGATTTGAACAGTAAAACGCGAAACGGAGTCAAAGCATTCTATAAAGTTAATTTAATAAAAGTGGTCTGTCGTTAAATGGTCATAATTTTTAAATTGTTTGCCGCTAATGACAGAATCCTGTCCGTACTCACTATCACTTCTGGAGATTCCTGTGAATGAAACTGATGACAATAGATCTACAAACAAAAATGTCGTTTTACGCACAAAAACCAGTAATATGTCACTAATTGTTTTGGCCGGAGAAACCGAAGGAGACTCTATTGAAAACTACGACAGCAAAAATCTGTGGCCATTTATGCTAGACCTGCGCGGTGTTAATGCCAACGATTCCTTCATAAAAAAATTGAGACCTTGAAGAACGCCATAAACGTGGTCAGGCGTCTGAACTCGGACGAAGTGTACTTACCTGCACAATTTTGGAACAACCTAAGGTTTGTAGATTTGAAGGATCCTATAGGCCCAATTTGGCAAGCTTTAATAAAGCAGGGCGTTATATCAAAAGCAATAATGAGCCATAACCTCGACCGCTCTATTCCTACGATCCTGGATCTTGTAATTTAGTTAGTTTCATACATTAATGACGATATTTTGTGGTGCGCAATTCGATAACTATATTTCAATATAACAAATTCCAATATAAACCAATAGGAACTCAATGTGCAAAAACTTAGCTTGTGTTAACGCGTCAATCACTTATTGCTACGCCCAGCGCACGACTGGTCTAGAAATATGAGCTGGCAGTCCCTATCGAAACTCTTAACAAATTTAACATATCTTCGAGAAACGAAACAAAATTTTGTGACCACACTCTTCTAGTAGTAATTGCATACAGACAACAAAGATGCCAACGAACTAGCAAGGATGCCTGGCTGAATTTCGCCTTCTGCCAGAGTTGGATTTATACTGAAAGTGAGAACTACATTGCACGTTTCTCACCGAATTGCCATATGGGTACAGCTGGAGTCCTCCGCCGGCGTTGCTTGTTCGGCCATAGCCGCCGTTCGCCATGGAATGCTCTGCCCCGCCTTATTCTAACCAAAAGAGGGATCTCCGGCACCGCATTGACGCATCGAAACTCGATGTTGCATTCGGAGGCCAGGCACCACAGAAACACGAAAGAGAAAGTAAAAACTGAGTCCGTTCATATATTTGGGTGTTTTTCTGCTTCTTTTAACTACGTGCGCACCACATCATGATCATGGTTGCAGAATCAGTTCAATTCACAATTACAACACATCTCTAGTGAGTCAAAAAGGAGAATCTTGAACATGTTTGCCTGCGTCTGACGGCTCAAAACGACAATAGCCCTTTTGCCATAATGCTGTACAATTGAATGCCTTGTCATTAGTGAGCCAACCAGTGTTATCAAACAAAGAGCTACAGATAACTATTTACGGGTCAAATATCACATTGCAACACGCGTCGAAAATAATGAAAAATATTATCAGTTTTTTTTTAATTAGATTCAGTCTAATAGCGGCTTTGATATGCATATCTCTAATTTGTTTTAATTAGTGAGTTAATTTTGACATATTTCAGTATCAACAAAGCGCCGCCGCTGTGTTGTGCTTTGGAGTAACATGCTTGCTGCCTTCATTACTTCAATTACAACGTATCAATTCATTTCTTTAAGTTAATTTATTCTTCTTTGTTGTGCTACGCCGATAAGGAAAAGTAAATCTTTCAACAACATATATATATATATATATATATATATATGTATATATCTATATATTGGGAGCTAATA
>MNPL01001324.1:39568-65577 GCA_002081605.1 Tropilaelaps mercedesae
TTGGCGACAATCACCAATAAGCTATTTCTAAGCCTCCTCAAAACAACTGCGGTACATAATATTCACCGGAGTATATATGTATTTTTTGAAGATGTAAACACCGACGGAGATAGCTTTCGTATTATGAATTATGTGCTACATATAATATCTTAGACAGTAAATTACAATCCAGTTATGAAATGAAAAGTCTCGTTGATGTTCGTCTTTTCAAAGTCTGGCGTAACTGATTATGGCGTGAGCTTTTTAATTTAGAGTATTACACAAATTAATTTTGCTTAATGGACAAGTGCCACTATAAACCAACAGATGGCGAGGAGTAGATGTATCTCTCGTTTTAGAATCATTAATTTACTAAGTAATCCCGTGCCGTGCCCCAGGGGTGCAAACACCGTATTGACTACATCTCGTACTGACTAAGGCGACACGTGCATTGACGAGCTCTCGAACTACGCGATAAACTTGATATATTATTTTCAAGTAAAACAAATTCTCAAAGATAGAAGTAAAGGAATGATTCAATGACTGAAAGCAAATTTATTAAAGCTCTTGTTTGTCTCAAGATTCAACACAGCCAGAGAGGCGCCCTAAACGACTACTGCAGTCCATGCAGGCAAGACCCGAGAAATCGTGAATTAAAACGATGTCAAATGACAATCTGTGTGCGCGCCCCAAGATATAGACACTTGCTCATTCAAATTTCAACGTTCTTCCTTTTTTTGTTCCATTGAATGGACTTATTGAATGGGTCTTGTCAGACGCCTGTCGTCAGCCACGAAATGTGGCTGAAAAATGATAAGGACGGAGCAACAAGCGGTAGGCGTTTGCACGCTGTCACTTCCCCTTTTTTCCGTGTGTCAGCAGGTGCTAAAAAGGAGTTAGAGTGTATAACTATGATAGATAAGGCTAGACACCAACCGTCCTCCATTCATTGGCATCGCATTATCTTTCCAGTGTGGAGGTCGCTCAAATTATCTTATTTCGTTCGACTGATCCGGATAGAGGCGAATTAACAATGAAAAAAATGAGTGACGCCTTCATCGTAAAGAAAACCGCATAGGCGTATAGTGCACAAATGGATGCTTGACAGATGACGTACAGAGAAAGAACGATAAAGCGATATTCTAAAAGCTGAAATAACAAATATCCAATCCATAAATACGCAGGGGGCCAATGACTTCATACTAACTACAACTGTAAGAAGAATTTAGTCGTTTATAAAATATCATATATGAAAATGCATAATCTGGCGTTCTCGAGTGATGTATCACGCGTAAACAACTGGGTGTAACCGGTGGTCACAGATAGTAGTGTTTAACGCGTAAAAGCTTTTACTGAGGGGAACAAACAAAATGGTCTATGGTGATAAATATTTCAAGGGGGAGCGTGCTCGCACACTTTTGGTATATGCTTTAAGTATCAAATTTAATTTCACAAAGCCCCCTTAAATTAGATTAAATCCCCCCCCTTAAATTAGTAGGTTGCATCAATAAAGCATGAACTGCATTGTGAGTCTGCCATAACCGACATGAGGAAAAAGTTTTTACATCCGTTAATGCATGCATATTATTTTACGAGTATTATAACAGAGATCATCCTGATCAAAGTTGCTTCTTAAATTATTACTTCTTCCCCTTAATCTTGTTCTTCAGAAATATTTTATGACCTCGCGTTCGTCGAATAACGGCTCTTTTTATATATATACATATATCAATTCAAGTTAAGGTATTCGTAATTTAGAGATTTAGTCATTTCTTATTAGAAAAAGACAAAATACAGAAACAGCATTGATAACAGCAAAACCGCTCAACGCAGTTAGTTACGCTGCTAATCAATCGTATTGGTTCTCCTTCGGCGGCAGCTTAGGAACGAAACTTTTATTGCTGTGTTGTACTGTGCCGCCAGAAGTTACCCAGCTGCTCTTGTCGTACGGCAGCTACATTACGAGGTGTTTTAGATGGGACCAAATCTCTTAGATTAATTAGAAATAGTCATATGTCCATCGTTGTGCAAGAAACGAGCGGTTCTTGAGTTCCAACCCGGGCGACTCGGTGCTGGCGGCATGGCCACAGCCCCTAGCATCGTGTACAAGTATCTATGATCAGTTGTTACCAAACAAGACAACTTGCTAATTGGAAGGCAACAAGCAACATCAACGACTACAAGAAGAGCCAAACAAACGTTGGTATTGTGCAATCACAGAGAAAATCCGAGCATTCATTTGCTAGCCGGAATGTTGGCGTCGAGTTCCAGGCACCACGATGGGTAGATGATCAAGCTATCGTGTGCTATAGCCGCGACTCAGACCTCCACTCCAATGGGATCTGAGAAGGCACGTATTAGAAGGCATGACTTCATCTAGCATTAACTTTGCCAACTGGAGACTATTTCGCTAGGTTCAAAATTGCTATCTAGGTAAGTAAACAACCAATGTCATGGAGTAAACTCATGACCATCTTCGTGCTTTGCTATGAGTTTTTGGTTGTGATTTGTCTCGATCGGTAGCCTTGCCGTTTCTTGGTTTTAGCCTTGGATAGTCTAAAACCAAATGAGAGAAATACGATTTGGATTTGACGCATAGCCACTTAGCAGTCGATATTCCCCCCGCCTCAAGAAAGCGCCATTAGTTTTACCGAAAAGACAAACGCCGGATTGTCGTCGCAAAGGCGAATTCTATATAATGGGTAATTCTAATGGTAGTCACTTCTGCAAAGCAGAAGAATAATGGATGACCGTGTAATCCTAAATACTTCTAATCGCGTGGTCCCCTTTCTACGAGTTTTCGCGGCATCTTGCTGTAATTTTGTCTGTCCTAACGATACAAAGAGTGTTAAAAAAAGGCCAAACACTTGACGACGGAATTTCCGTATTGCGACTAACCTCCACCGTCCGCATTTGTATCTCGATTATAGCAGATTTATCATCGATAAGTTATTATATTATTTCGGGTAATTGCTGACGTCGAACTGACGGGAACGAGACACATATTTAGCACATTCGTTCTCGTTATCTGACAGCTTTTCGGGGCAAGTTCTTGCCAATGTTTACGCCGCTGTTCATTGTCGGCGGATAAGCTGGACGAGACATAGTTCCACACCGACTACACCGATGCTGATTTCGCTAACTTCCAGCTGGTGTAACTGGGTAGCATGGCCAACACAGACAGTGATGGTCGGGCCTCTTTGACGCCATGTTGAAATGCCTGGCTCGCGGTGGCAGCGTGAATAGGACAAGCTACGGAGTAGAACGGGCACGACAGTGATTCACTATGTCAATGGAAGCTTCGTTGAGCGACGCAGTGTGGATCACTCACTGGGCACCAACGCATCTCGAGATGATGTTTTTGGGATGATTTACGAACCTAAGATAAGCCCGGCCAAATACGCATCGCCTGCCTGTTCGGCCACTGGCGGTCAGCACAACTTTTGAAACGTAATTGAGACATCGCTTAGCACGTCCGTCGACCAAATAAAATTGTGGTTGTTAGGCAAATTTGATATTAATTCAGAGTACCTGCATTACTAGTACTCACAAATTGGCAACGTGGTAGGGCAACTATGAAACGTATACCGTTGCTTAACCTAAGCGTATACGTTGCGTGATAAAACAGTTTAGTTCTAATGATTACATATGCGTTTAATTTTTGCCAAATTGGCACTCTCATCCTAGAACCGTTAGGCATTAGTATTACCCCGACTAGCATTTTGAACTGACTGTCAGCCAATATGGGTGATATTCTACACAGTTTTGTTATGCCGGAAACCTGCTTAGAGATTGTATGACATAATTACAAGATCAGCACCTGCTGTGGTTACGAAGCTAAGTACTACGCAGGCGTTCCGTGTGTCTCAGTTACAACGAATTAACTCCTTTGATAAATTCTCTAAAGAATTCAAGATGCACTCATGAACCCTAAGCGGTCGCTAAGTTGATATGTGCAATTAATATAACATCGGTGTTACTGGTCTGTATTGAATGGGAATTATTATTATTACTACTGAGTTGTGTCGTCGATTTGACCATTTTTCTCAATATCTTTAAATCGTTTTAAGGTAAATGGACCAGTATATATTTAGTCAAATGGTTTACGTCAAATTTCCTTACAAAGTCATTCTTATATAACTTCAAAAGAGAGAAGAAGAAAAGTAAATAACACGACGTTAATAATGAGCTAAGGACAAAGTTGTATGCCCCTTTGCGCTCACCATGTACTAGTCATCTGTTATCGACGATGAAGTCCCACGGGTAGTACATCTTGAGACTGGTACACAATCAGTTCGTTTCTCGAGAACAAACTTTTAATCCGGTCATTCAATATCGCAACTGGACAGACGACACGCATTGGTTAAAGACATTAAAGGTGTATTGCCACTTTGCAAAACGACACGACACGAAACGCTTTGCCACCAATATCACTCAGCGCGCAACGGTTCTTTTTTTGCCGAGGCGTTACTTGCACTTTCTACTTCTGCGTCCTCCAGCTGTAACAGCACCAATAGCGCTGCTGAAATGCTGTCCGTTTTTTCTCAGGTGATCTCAGTACCGATGCAATGCGCTGTTCCTCACGTACAGCTGCCACTTGGAACCAACATATTACGATGCACTCGTCCGGCCCATTACTTTAGGGCAAGCCCCATACTGATACGAACACATAGAAACTAAATGCTAACACACCAGTGATATTCGACTTCTCCTCCCTCGCTTTTAATTGTGTCTATGGGACAAACAAACACGGACGAGTAAATGAACAAAGTATGCCTGTATGCCGACCCCGGGCCGTCGTTCACTGGATGGATTAAAATTTAAACTATTTCATTCGGCGGTGTGAACGCACTTTTCAACAGTTCTCGAAGCAGCAATTGCAAAACCTGCGTCGTGTTTAGAACCCGCTCTGAGCTTGTTCTGCGGACTGGTGCAGCAGCCGTCACTGTTGTGGTTGTTGTAGTGGTAGCCAAGTTGCCACTGCCGGCCAACTGCGACTCATGTCGACCCCCAGTTTTGCTCCGGACCAGGAACATTCACCAGTCGTGCGGGCAGACGGCAAAGTCGCTAAGTCAGTGACGCGGTGAGACGCCCACCACCATCAACGCCACCTGCAGACCCACTCGGTGCGATGGCTCGTAGCCTGTCGGCAACTTGTCTTGCCAGCCGACAATAGCGGCTGACTCGTTGAGCTGAAACTGGGGCTAGAGCTAGAAAGCCGATAGACTGTTGGCGAGGTAACTTGGGTTATCCTTGTTCCTATGGTCGTTACACAGGGCCACGGCTGCCGTTGCGGCCGCACTACCCGTCAGCAGCGGTAAATCATACCACTTCTCTACGTACGGGCAGCATTGGTGATACCTTGAGTGGTAGAGGTTAACAATCGTCTACGTCAAGGTAGAGACAGAGCAGCCGACCCAACAACTTCTTCCAGCGACTGGAGGCGATGTTGATATTGGCAATCGGGAGCTCCCTTCTGCCGCTAGCCGACCCTACTTTTCCTCCTTCCCAGACCTCCCCCCGACGCTAACACACTAAAGGCCGACGAAACGAACAACGTCAGACGCTGAAGAAATGGGAAACGAACAAACAGTGGCTGTAGTTATTCAAGTCGTATCAGCGGGACTTCCAGCGACCGACGGTCGGGCGGCGAAGGCAGGATTGCGCGGGCGGCCCGGTGAAGCGGTAAGAGCGGTGGAGTAGTCTTTCGCACATGCCCGAAGTTGTTTGATCGACAGACACTGGGTACCTCGGTGCACCAACACCCCACACACTTCGGCTAGAACCCTCACGGTTGCGTTCCCAATGAGCGTTTCGTATAGCTCAGCTGATTCGTCCAAATAGAACGAATAGCGAGCGAACAGAAGAAGGAGGCAGCCATAGGTGAAAGTGATGGATTTTCCTGGATAGAATATTTGAAGTTGGGGTTAGAAAAAGTCGAAACGGGTATTCAATAGCGTCGGGAACGCACACTGGCCGTCAAATTTAAAAATGGCTTAAACAGGTTAATTCAAATACAGACAGATGTAGAGTAATTACGGACAGCATCAACCACTAGCCCCAGACTCCCAGAGAAGACACAAGTCGAACACACTACCACAAAGTTCAAGAATACTTTTCGGAACTATGGTGGCGGGACAGCTATGGGTATGAAGTGTACCAACTGAATTGTATACGTGTAACTGTACTTATTATAATACCTAGTATAAATAATAACTGTCCTGTTTGTCGCTGTTTGTACGTAACCCCATGTGCCATACCATTAAAGAACTTACAAAATTTGTTTCATAGTTGACACTGCAGAAAATTAGCAAGATTTCCCATAAGGTGTACGCCGTCAGATGATTTATTTATTATCGAACAATGCTATTTCCTTCAATTTAGGCATACATCTCACACTTTTAACCAAATAAAATGCAGCGCAAAAGACCAATCTATGAAACAGGCACTATGTATGCACCATGTTTTAGAAATACCACGCTAGCACATTGACCCGAATCAAAGACCTCATTGAAAGTAGTTGAACCTTACTTAACGTTAACTTTTACTTAACTTTAAGAAGGTTCCAATTTTATCCCATGTCAACCATAATCTGCTAACTCAGTCCGTTTAGACGTGTGCATATCCATACGGTATATGAGGTAGAGGAAGATCTTGACTTAAACATAAAGCTTGACCTACTCTACGTCGTGTGTGATTCTCATAAGAAAACCTCCTGAACTACCTGTTCTATTCCGATTACGAGCTTTTCATAAAAATTTTTACTCCCAATACCATGGCGTCAACTATGTCAAATTTTCCCTTTGCTTTCAACAACAAGGTTTCCTGTAGCGAATAGGTTAGTGAAACAATAATTTTCTATCGACGGTGCTTCGCATTGTATATAATTAAGGCTTGCCGCTTTTGTACTTCTCTTCCTTTGCGACAAGCGTGGCTGGCCTAGGATAAGTTTCCATTACATTATACATAGTTTGCGGAAGGACCCTTTTGGCATCAAATGAACTTCCGCAGTACACACAAATGAAAATAATAACAGAGAACCGAATCGGAGAACGTCAACAGGGTAAACTGGCTTACGTTCATGACATGAGCTTTTCCCTCGGCTTATGTTCTCTATTTCAATTTAAAAGGAACTTATCTTGCCAATCGGAGACCTTGAAGTGCTCGCTTTCAAGTGGCGAAATAATCATTAGCTCAATAGCTTAAACTTCTCTCGTTCTGCTATTTAGTTGCAAAGGATTAGGAATACTGTAGTACAATATCGTAAATAATCGCATGCAGGATGCATGGCTGTATTTTTGAGCTACTCCTTTAAAGCACTCTTTTACCTGGAAATGGATACGCCAGGCATTGGACTGCTTACACGGCGCTAAGATATAGGGATGGTAGGAAATCCTGTGCAAATTTATGTACATGCATATTCGTTTCGATCATCGCTCTCTCTAGACCGACCATGTAACGCCCGCAATACAATTGCCTCCTCGTTCTTAACCTCTTTCGCATTCACCGTAAACTTGCCGATGCCGAATTCTTCCACAGCTCGCGTAAACATTTACCAGCAAAAAGTTGTCAACTTCAAACATAGGTCAGTAAAAACATGAAGAGGGCGGTGAAAATGAGAATAAATTAGGCATCCTATACAACAGCGCTACACGCAGGCCTAATGTGGTATTTTCAGACTTTCCTATAGATGTGCTGCGGATGTGCTTCGAGCTTATATGGTATGCTGTTATCACATTAGCGAGATCTATATTGCGCGCCAACAACACCATTTGCGAGGGATCTATGGCTTTCCCATCACGTAGAGCTTCTGTCTTCGATGCCCTTTGGTTACGCCGTACTTCTGGTAGACTCAAAGCAAACAAATTATCGCGCGACTCTTTTTGTACGCGAATGTCATTCTACCACTCACATCGAATTCTCATAAGCGTCTAGAGTTCATTGATGCAACCAATACCGGAACAGGAAATAGCGAAGAGATTCAAATTGAAGGGTTTGCCTGTTTGGTTGAGAGCAATAGACAAACACGGAGTTCACGACTGTTTATAATCGAGCTAGCAGGGACAAGGCTGTCGCCTAGGGCACCAAACATGCATGAATTAGGAGGAGCAATGTTACGACCTTTTGTGTTACCACTAAATATAGAATGTCGGTTATCCTACCGATTACTAGCGGCTACAGGCCCTAGTGCCTTAAAATAGCGGTTCCCGAACATAGACCTTCTTGCCTTTTCTCTGAAAATCGCAGTGTATCGATCACAAAAAAACGTGAACGGAGAAACAATACATTTTGAGACGTATCTTAATTTATCCCCTTGTCGCCCAAAGGGGATCTTTAACCTTTACCGGCTTAGTAAGGTCTCCATGATCTCCCTCATCGAATGAAAATTTTACAATAGCAGTCACCCCAGAATCGTTCTTCAGAGTACGATAAAGGTCAAGAAAACTATTAATGATTCCATTATACCGACTAGCACATTTTAACTCTTTTTTTTATAATCAAGTAAGAACTTGACGTCATATCGACATCCCTTGTTATAGCATGAATTGTATGCAACTACCTTAATAAATTTTGCTTCTCTGTTTTCTTATGTCTTAACATTCCTTTTAGGATAGTAGTTTCATTATTCTTTTTTGTATTTCAGACTTTTGTCTCTCTTCAAATCCATCACTTAAGTGTCATTTCGTTCACTGGCGATAGTATATAGTAAGATAGCAAGCCCAGGTTCCGGTATTACCAGAATTTAGGCTTCCGGTTGGTTGCACGGTAGAGGACCGCCTTGATCGGCGTAGAATAACAGAAACATCCGCAGGCTAGTTGAGATCTATGCATTACAGGCAATTTTAGCTCAGCGTAATGCATCCAACAACATCATAGGTCGCAGTTTATCGAGATATTGCTCCCATACGACGTATGTTAGGCATACAGAGGTAATGGTTTGCACGAATGGCTTTAGCAACCCTCATATTAATCGATTGAGCTAAATTGAACTAGGCAACAGCGGGCTATCTCTATCACTCTACAATCTATGTCATAGCCAAGATGAGTAGAAGGGCAAATGCTATCTTCACACTTTAGGGCAATAGGTCATGAAGATTTGGTGCTTACGTTGCCGTACCGCACCAACGCCTGTACACATTGAGTTAATAGGTCTATCAATAATGATATAAAGATACAAATTCATGATACACTAAAGAAGAGCAGAGTGTCCATTGCACACTGCAGTCTTAAGGTGCAGAGATGAGCATCTAGTATAGAAAGCAATTTTGGTCAACGCCGTAACTAGTCAATGTCAACTACTAAAATATTAGTAAGTATTGTTGCACTACAACTCATACAAATTCGGAAAACAGCATTGATTTATGCATCATTCTATACGCACCTCGAAGTCGAATCGCCTGTGTCTTCAATAATCGTTTGGAAATTGGCTTCACGAACAAACAAAAAAGGTACTTTAAAAAAACTGGTGAAAATGCCATAGATGTAAAGCAGCACTATTGTACACTAAATTATTTTTAGATGCATGGTAGTCTATGTGCTTCCATTTTCAATGGAATTCATTTTTTTATTCTTTGCGATCAAATTTTTCTTGCAGGGAGCTAACCCGTGCGATACCGCGGTTCATAAATATGGCAGAAACCTGTAATGGGTAGTTCCGCGTCACCATTCATTTAAATGTGTCATATAGTGTAGAAACAACGCAATATAATCATTTTTGCAAAATCTACCATAAATTCTATTTCATCCTCGCCCGCGCCTACGTGTTCTTTCAATAAGAGAAATAGTTTTTCAATTTTGAGTTAAACTGGTGTTATACATCTAATGTACCTTGGCGAAGCAATCGCGAAACGTTCTGTCAACAGTAATCATCACATTTAGGAACGAAGTTAATACATACTACTACAGTTATCTTTCATAGTGCATAGTCCTGAACAATCATCTCTTCGATGTTCTCTACGTAAAGCGATGCATACAAACCAATAGTGTTACTAATCATAGTTGCTCAGTCGGAATTCAAAATAATGCTACAAATATAACTGTGGCCACCATTTATATTACTGCCATTATTATCATTAATCTCACGGACATTATACGTATTATAATAACCATTAGCATTTCTATCGTTCGAAGTGACTCTCTCAATCGATAGGCGAACAATTGGTGTTAGGGATTTCCTTCATCCTTGACGGTAGTGGTAAATACACCTTTCATTTAAATCCGACGAACGCAGAAAGATAGCACGAAGTCAAAAACAGAGAAAGAGGATTAATGACTATGGAGGAGGAACTGCCTAGGTGTTTGCTAGCAGCGTAACAGGCTGAATGGAGAAACGGTTGAGTGAATGGTTGAATGAAACCAAGTGGGTGAATCAGGGAGGCTGCTCGTTGCGATGGCCTTTAAGCCGCTTTTAGCTTCGAAGTTCTAAGCAACGGTGGCAAACAACGGCGTGAACAATAAGATACGATGCTTCTCTACTTCCTTCCGCCCATACTACAGGAGTTCGGTTACCCTGGCGCCACCGTCACAACCACCTGAAGGCGCAGAGGCATCGGCGGTTGGACTGACACCGACACTATTTCTATTTATTTCTGCGTTCGATTCCATTAATTTACCTGCAATAAAAACGAACGCAGCAAAAGATGAGAAATGACTATCAATATCGAAATGATCATGATGACGTCCAAATGAAATAGGAGGCCTAAGGCCAGCGTTATCTAAGAATGTCCCCACAGACGCTAATTGTGTTTAACTCTTGCTCATCAAAACTATGCCATTGAAGTTGCGAATAATTCCATTATTAACGCATCAATTCGGAGCGGTATTCAACGTTAATAAACGACAATTTTCGGGTGGTAATAGTGCTACAATCGTCGAAAATATAAGAACAGGGACTGACGATATCTGAGACGCAAATGTTTCTCCATACGTACATCTATGTTCCTCGTGATAAAAGTTTAGTAGACGGTTGCAGAACAGTGATAACGAGAAAAATAAATTATTGGAGCAGTGGAGAAAGGAACAAGCATTACTCGCGCGTTACATAAAATTACGAAGACAAAAAGAAGCGAATAAGAAGATTAGTAGGTAGCTGATACTAAGGAACCGATAGCAGACCAAAAGGAAAAGAAAACAGAACAGCGTGAAGAACAGTTTATTTTAGTTGGACAAAACATTTAGTGAGTTATGAAGTTGCTCTCATAGTAATTATAAATACCCAATGACTCTGTTGTGTGTTTACACTTCTATATAGCAGCAATATGCTTAATTTCTTCTTGTAAACATTCATAATAAATTTGAATGTTATCGAACGTTTTAGTAGCACTGTGCTGTGTTAAACAATATTTGCTAACACAGAAAATTAGAAATAAATAAAATTATAGTTCAGTGTAAAACATGTTTGAGCTAGTTAATGCCTTCTTTCCGCCGAAATTTATAAACGCGTTCTGCTTTTTTCAGTATGTATTACGCTGTGTGGTATTGTTACATACTGAGCTTGGCGACATCTAACAGCAGCAATTCGTGCCTTTGTAAATTGTTTTGACTGTAGTTGTGGCCGCATCGACTTCCGCTGTTGTTGCTCTTACTGTTCGAGTGACGTCAACGATTCTGCGTGTCTACCTTCGCCGAATTGGTGGCGTACGCCCGTCGTAGAAGCAAAAACAGCAACAAATGAAGAAGCTGAGAAACAATGGGACAATAGGATGAGCCTATCGGGTCTACGAGATGAGGGCGATGCTCTCGCCACGGTACAGGTACATTCGGTGCTGCTGTTGTAGTTTCTGCTTGTATCGGGGTTGTTGTTGTTTTAGGTTATTGTTTCAGACGTGTTGTTGTGGATTGTGATGCATTGTCGTTTGTTATCATTCGACAACGCTGCCAGTCGTAGTGGCGCTATTGTTAGTAATCAACAGAGATAGATACGTATCAAGAGAGGGAGGAATAAATGGATCAAGCGTTTATCTCAGAACAAACAATAGAGAGACAGTGCTGGATGACGTCGTCTCTGCAGTGAGTTCTTTGTAATTTCTTGTTTATTTTTTCTTGCTAGAATAAATGGAGCCTTGTTAACATTACTGTTGTAATTTTGATCAATATTGCCTCACAAAGTGGGGTAAATAAAGTGGTCTATTATATAACATTATCATATAAATCGCTTAATTCTGATAATGCCTTTGACCGTGCATTGCTCTATTGAGAGCTGAATTGCGAATTCTCCGGGGCCGTGCCGAGACTACTTTGCCAGCTGCACTCACCACATTGACCAGCAGTGCCACCGCGACCAAGTTACAGATCACATCAATGTAGACAACCAACTTGTTGATTACACCAAAGGCGACAAAATCCAACACCATCGACACGGATCAATTACACTAGTAGAGGAGAACTTTAATTAAATGGGCGATTCTCGAAACAGGCTGCGCCACCACAAACAATCGTATACGCTTTTACTCCAAGGACTGCCATGTAGTAATCTTAGCGACAACCAAAACTAATTTGAGTGCCGCGACACGAGCGTTCTAATACAAAGAACAGATAAATAGAGGTGAATCCTTTTAAAATTGTCCTTAGCACTTCTCTTCAGTTTTAATATCTAAAATATATCAAGAACCATTTATCAAAAGACAGTAAACTTAGTCTACCAATCTTGTCAAACCAACCAAACAAAATCTACCAATCGTGCTCTCAAAGTCACTATAAGCGAGTCTGTATCTCTGGCAGAACACTGCAATACATATCCACTTCCCTGAGATGCACGTAAGCATTTACATGGTAGACATGTTTGGGTTTGCAATGTCAAAGAAAATCTCTTCGTAGACTCACTCTCAATGTTTGTATGTATTTCCGACTGTACTACGGCACAGCGTCATTTTTTGCTGGCATCGCAACATACGAACCATAGGTTCAAGTATATTGGTATTATGATTATAACTTAGTCTTTATGTGTCGGTGTAATCGCTGCTGCTTGCTGATTCTACAAATGGTTACCCGACGTCGATCATTACCCACAAGAACCCACGACCCTGACTAGTAATCAGTCGAGGGAAGCGAAGAGATGAAAGGGTGGAAATCAGCACCATATGTGGGCCCCAGGGGGCGATATCTGTTTCTGCGAGCGAGTTTCGGATCGTTAATAATATCCACGGAGAATTTTCGGCCGAACCGGTTGTAGACTCGTAATAGTCTTCGGTCGCCGGTCACCCATTGCGGCCGTGCCGGTGGAAGGTTTGACGTGGCAGTCAGTCGTTACAATGATGGGTTCGGAGATATACGTACACACACAAACTTACCATGGATCGTACAATTAAACCAACGTAATTCGCTCGTTTGATGACGAATTCTCGTGATCTGGACAAGCAAACAGCATAAATCCTACATATATGCAATGCTGTCACATATATACAAACAAGATGCGTAAGCATGACAAATGCAGATGTAAAAATTCGGAAAAAATAATCAGACAAACAGAACGACAGGTAACGCTGCTTAGAGCTATGTAAAACAAATTTGAGTATGACGCCCTGAAATTCGATAGAATTGAGCAAGAATCTGTCTGCATGGAAGCGTAAAAATAACTCCGCAAGAAGTTAGACGCCCGAAAAAGCATAATGTTTTCATTATTTCAAATACCGACTGCTCATCAGATAAATTTCACTAATAGGATTGACAAGATAAAGCTGTAGATGTTAAGACATTTGAACACCAGAGAGGCTCGAAGGATGAAAAAAGCTATCTCTAAGTTAGCGCCCCGAGTAATCGATTCCGTTATTGCAACATACCGTGTTGTCATCGAGTAGACCCGTTGAGCGGTTTGCAGTGCTATTCGCCGTAAGTCCGCTCAAAAAGTACCGATAATAGGAAGCAGTAATTTTTTTATTCTCACGCCATATTTCCTCTATGAAAAAATGCCACGGGCTAATTGCATGTGTTATCATTACGCATTTAGTGTCATTAAATACGGCATTTCTCCTGGCCGAGGCTATCATCCGGCCGACTTCTTTCGGGTAGGCAGTATAAACGAATTCCCACCACTTGTCTACCGCAATGGTAATGGCAAAGTTTCTTAGTAGGCGGGAGGTTGAATCTAAAATAAGGTTTCACAGATTTTCGTATGGCTTAGGCTCCTCCATTTTGAAATCATGTCCATTTCAATTAATTTTTTGACCATTATTTTCTAAAAGGTGCATAAAGCTAGACCAGGTTCATAGAAGCCTCGAAAGCCTCCGTCTCAGCCGCTCTGTTATGACCGCACGACTTAGTTTCGTCTTTCGAAACTTTAACGTTAATCTCTCCGCTTAATAAAATCTATCATCAGAACGCCACAAATGAATCCAAACGGCCCAACAAATCTCGTTATTTTAACCAATCTGTAAATGATTTGCGGACCTAATTCGCATTTTTAGCACTAAATGATGCTGTTAGTTCTAAAGATATACTTGCACAAATGACCTGCGTCCGATTCAGTTCATTCTAAGGCCGACACGTTTTGGATTTGGGGCAAATATTGACAATATTTTGTATACTTGTAGTATATTTCCAGCGAAAAAAATTCTTTGAAGATCTGTAAGCTAGCTTGGATCAGCACAAGTACAGCGTGAATGACTCGAAAATTCACACATATTAGTATAATCCTTATCATAAAAATTCACGATCATGGTGATCTGTTATTGTTATTACTATTATTGAATGTAATATATATAAACATTAATAATGATAAATTCCAAAAGAAATACATCCGTGTATGAACAAGTGTACAGACAGACATAATAGAGTTTAATAGCTTACAACACGTTGATGGAATGATTAGCCAAAAGTACGCGAGGAGACTAGAGCTATAGAAACACACTACGTGCAGTCGTCTGTATATGAACTGCCTAGTATTTTCAGAACAACTACTGTTAGTATAATATTTTTCAAATGTATATATATATATATATATATATATAAAGTTTATACGGCTTCAATTAAATGTCCTCGGCTTGTGTATATGATCTTGACTTTCACTTAGAACTAACGTAATTTACTATTTGCCAAATGTATTCATTTTGTTCAAACTACCACATCCATTATTTCTAGACTGAGTCCGTAGAAAAATATCTTCTTATATTGAATTGGCCCTATCCGTTGTTTTACTTTTGAGTTTTGAGAAAACTGTCAAAAATTGCATCCCTCCATATTACAATACTTTGTACAATCGCTTCACTAAGATCCACAGTAGTATGTACGTTTTGCGTAATGTCATTTGTAGTGTAAGTCTACAGCGTTTCACTATGTGGCCTCAAACGACCACACCAGCGTTAATTCGCGTCGTTCAATTCCATTTGTTTGTTCGAAAAGAAGGCAAGTGAACAGACAGATTCTCGCCTGGTGTTAGTAGCATTTTACCGCCTCCTTCAAGTATACAAGAATAACCCTCAACGAAAATATATCCAGAGAGAAATAAAAAGCTAAATGCCAAATAAGCTTCCTAAATGGCGGACAATTTTCACCGAAAATTTACATACACTTCCACAGACATACATCCAATAAACTTTAAATTGTTCAACTAAGTCAGCTGCTCGCCTCCGAAAACATCCGATTTGGTAGTTGCTCTTGGTTTTCTTTTTGTTTCCACCGCAGTGGAGATTCAATTATCCATCAACCAACTGACCGTTGCTTGCTTCTAGAATCATAATCAAGGTGATCAACGTTGTATTAGCTTCAAATCGATTGGTGAAGCCACTTGTTACAAAGACGGCCACCAAGCCACAACGAGCAATATCTGTGGACTTCGTGGCCGTACCCTCAATTACCTCGATTCTCCGCGTACCTTCATCACTAAATTGTAGATATAAAACTTCCTCTTCTACAAAAGATTCAGCGAACTCTAATCACCTGTTGGCTCACCGCCTTGCCGCATAATACTAACCATACAACCATAAATTGCCGCCTTTATATGTACATAATAACAACAAGAATATCATAAATACAGTGATTTTTGCCAAGATTGCTCCAGCTGCTGTAGAGTCGCAGGTTATTAGCAAGCCTAATTTTCAGAGGAAAAACACGCCGGCCAAGAGTTGGATAATTACAGCAGTGTCTATACCAGCAGTGGTGCGGTGAATATTGAAGATATTGTGAAGCCCAACAAATTGATGTGTTCAAAATACGACAAAATGATTCGCAACTATTTGTCATATATTTCAAACATAAATGCTGGCTATTTTCAGGTGCAAACTCGGTTAGTATTTGCTGGACGCATGACTCCAGAAGCAAACGAACTTTTTCGTGGAAGACGTTCTGATGCTCGCGTATATTATCTCGTACATTCTATTCTGCTGCGAGTAAATATTCAGGTATAAATACCAGAAGGAGTTCGGAAAATATTAGAAGGCGCTGCGACGAATGTTACAATTCTGATATAAAGCGATCGCCTTCACGAAACGCGCAACGAAGCTTGATTCGAGCATTGTCCATAAATATCAACCTCTTATTTGTTTCCGTTTATAGTCTTTCGGCTACACGTATGAGTTTATTAATCCTGCCGCCTTATATTAAAGGCGACTTATTGGTGACGCATACCTACGATATGCTGTTCTTTAATAATTTTTCTGCTTATTACGTTTAGGAAATGTTATGGAAATCTTTTTTTCTTTTTATGGCACATTTAACGCCCACGATAGCGCTTTTTGCGTACCCTCATAAGATGGACCCCATAAATGTACAACAATGGGGATCGAACCCGCGCACCCACGTGTCTCCTCCGGTCGTAAGAGGCACACGACTGTAGCAAGACACTTGAGCTCGATTGGAGCTCTGTGAATACATAAGTTATACTATGAAAACCTCACTTAATATTCTGCCTGACGTCAAAAATACGACAAACGCCAGAAAGAGAAGCCTATTAAATACAATACCACGATAGCTCCTTTGTGCGCAGCTCTAGCCGCTGGCTCTTGAAGCCAAACGCAGTACGCAAGTACAAATAAAGCTGATGCTGTTTGAACTTCGCTCATTTTTAAATAAGCGTTAGCTATTGCTACCGTTGGACTTGCTCGCGACGTATCCGTGGGTTCATGTTACGTAACAGAGTGCTTTCAAATTCATAATATACGGGCAAATTCAAAGTGCGCTGTGCCTTTATGACCTCAGCTTATGGTCTCTCCGTTGCCCGTGGGAGCGAGTACGCACGCATGTAAAAAAGCGAAGACTTGTTCCAACGACAGTCTACCGGAAAGTGTGCATATCATTGAATGAATCAATGCAACACGGCATCGAAACGCGTATGCCAGATGGTTCAAAAAAGCTCAATTTAATGATAAATATTTTCCAGAATTCAGCAGAAAACGAGGCTAGCCTTCGGTTTGACTAGCAGATAACCGTACTTCTGTTATTGAAAAAGGCATATGAAATCTTGACAACAACGCAGAATACTATATAAGTAGGTCCGTGGTTCATGATCGTCGGGCTACACAACGCATACCGCACAGCTGTCGGACGTTTTGGACGCATCTAGGAGTTATGTCAAGGCCGAGAGTGTGGCAGATAGGCATCTTCTCAAAAAAAGCGCATTCATCTGGTTGGTCAAGGCGCATCCGCAAACACTCTATTCAAATATTCTCAATTCCAATCGACTCGAATCAAATATATGGTTTTTTTCTGCAATCACTAACCGAGAAATACAAAACGTCACCACTAACTCTCTATGCGTGCAAATAGTACAAATAAATAAATACCAGAGGTGTCGCATTTGAACAGAACAGCCACGACAGACAAAGACAACACTTTCTTACAATAAAGAATCTCTGTAACACGTTAAGGCTGAAAATCTGTAGCTAAGCCAATGTCTTTAGTAGCATCCGCTGCGGCACCACACATCGCCTATGCAGATCTTCTGTTCGAGAACGAAGCTTTACGTTGGGTCGAAGTATTGCGGTTGAGTCTGTGCTTGAGTCGCCATATATCGCGCAGGATTTGAGGTGATCACGTGAGCGCCTCTATCACACGCTTTCGGTGCGGCTTAGTACAATATGCGCAGTTTGTCTATCAAATCACAATTAGCTTCTTATAGCTACACTGCCATATTTTAAAGAACATCCCAGTTGATGAGTGAGAAAGATCAATAGTTACTAGTAGTTTTGCACGTTCAGATCGTTGACGTAGATACGGCCACTGCAGTAAATAATATAAAGATGCTTTTTATCAAGTACGTGAATTATCCAATCTATCATCAACATTTAATGCATACATAGATTGCGGAAAACTGGTAGTCTATTTGTTCGTATGTGTGTGTGTACTTGTATTTGATATACAAAAATAGAAAGGTTACCCGATTTTGAGATCCCCATACGCTGTCTAATATTGCCATTTCGCAGACATGCACCTTTCTCAGCACGCTGTCAATGGGGTTCCTTGATTCCTAATCTGTTCCGCAGCTAAGCAACACCTCTCAGGAATATTCGGCATATCGCTTATAAGTATCGATCTGTGCTCATACAGTACTAGCATCGGTCCCCATTTGTGCTCTCGCGAAACGCAATGCTAGTCACGTGTCGTATGTTCGGAAGGGAACAGATGAGCAAGATTCTGCTGCGAATGCATTGTTGACCAATAGTGAATAATAGCATTAAAGAGGAGGACAGGACAGTAGTCTAATGAAAATACGCTTCAACAATCCCTCTGTAACGCAGACAACAAATTGTTAGCGATTGATCTTGCTTTCGTACATATAACATACAGCTAATAGCTTCTTTTTTTTACAATTTACAGCGGACTTGTATAATGAATGCGTGATATAATGCAGCAGAAAACGTTTACACTGGGCCTCCGTACAACTAACTAACTGGCCACGCTAATTAACTAATCCAACTAAGTAACTTTAATGAGCGCAGACAGTTGCTAATTTTATGCAAGTTCATAGTTCCATCATCACAACTCCGTTATCCTTCAGTTGTTTTTTAAGCCGCGGGGCAATGAAAAAGTCAATGCATGTCGAATTTAGATGATACGGAGAACAAGCACATCAGAGAGATAAACAGTCAGAGACTAAAAACAACTAAGCCAGTTGCGTAAGAATTACAAAATTCTGCGCAGGCGGTTCAAAATTAGATCAACAGGCTATGTTCCACTCCTCTCAAACATATCTTCTCCCTTGTAAAGATCATATTTATTTTCACTTGTTGGTGGACTCGCACAGTAGCTTCGCAATGCTTCACAGCTGGTGCGCATAGTATTACTCGATTCTTGACTCTAGTGTCGACAGGGCTTTGTTATAGGGGTCTTGTCGAACGTCCGTTCTCATTATAATGCAACGTTTCGACATAGAATGGGAACGCCGGGGGTTATTTGTTAAATGAGAAGGTGAATATTGCGCAGTCGGTCTCGCTGAATAGACACTGCAGAAATGCAACCATGCCCTCCGCGGTACTCTACGTAAACAGGCAAATATCTTCTTGGAAACATCAGTCTACTCTGAATCAAGACTCAGATGGAGAACACAAGGCAAAGAGCTTGGATTACAGTAATGATTTGTAGACGCGCAGGTCAATATTTTCAATAGAACAAAGAAAACATGGTAGCGTCCTACTCGAAATGCGAGGCTTTTAAACACTTATGTTAGACGAACATGCACGTACATTTGAAAGGAACGATCAATGGAGACTTACGGCGCTCCTCGATATGTTCTCCTCAGTATATGTTATAGAAAATACGCTGTATGACCTTGCTTGGCTAACCAATCCTCATGCCTATGAACAGTGTAACAATGTACGCTTCATTGTTGAATGCTGGTGAAAGCGCTATGCCATACAGCCGATATTCTAACGGGAGCCCTTTCAATTCTCGCCTGGCTTGGCCAGTTCATCAGCGTAATGTGGGAACCGCTGAAAGTGTCATACCGCTGAAAATGTCAGAGCTGGTTGTTCGGATGCAGGAATTTCTCCGGCCAGCAAGCGCAACCAAGGAGCACCACCCGTATCGCGGCGTCAATAACAACGACCGCAGCGCGACAACAGCAACGATAACAACAAGCGCAGGATACAAGATTTTAATTGCATAGCGTGGCGTTCGGACGGCGTTTGGGCGGTCCAACGCCGCCCGCGAACTCTTCTAATTAAAGCGGGACGAAAAGGGACGTTCAAGAGCGTGGGAGCCGCTTCAATTTTCCTGACTTTGCCAAGGCTTTGCTTTCCGCACTCTTCCGTCTATGAACGTTGTTTCTCAACAGAGCCGCCGCTGGCCCGACTACATCGGCTCTACCGTTGCTGCTTTACGTTGGGTTCCTGCTATTGCTGCTGCTAACACCGCCGTCGATCGCTCCTGTCTATCCGCAGATATGATTTCCCATCCCGAAAACAATGGCGGAAGGGATTGAAATGGAAAAAGAGGGAACTGAAGTGCGAGTAGGGAATGAGAGAGAGAGAGAGGGACAACGCGTCGAAGCCTTTTCGGCCTCTATGACCTTGACTGGCCATTTGCGCGCACCCGTCCAACTTCACGACACTGCTTGCATGCCTTTCCGAGTTCCTCATTCGCTCGTTGTCATTGGCGCGGCCGGTAATTTTCGGTGATTCGCTACCACCTCGAATTGTAGCCTTTTGTGTTGTCGCAAATGAGATTAATAGAATTTCCCTTACGAGATCATTAGTTGATTCGCATTTAATATGGCGTAGTAGAGTCGTTATATACGGTACAGGAATTTCAGAGGAACAAGTGGTCGCATGTAAATTCATTGTTCGTTTGTCGAACAGCTGTCACGCGCGTACGGGAAGTAGTAAATTCATGTTTTTACTTGCACTTAAAGACGAACTACTCTGTCCGAAAAATCATATTACTCTGCTGCCGTTTTTGTCAGTGGCGATTTCGATAAGAATCGTTTGACATCATTAAGAGAAAAAGAATTGAATTTATGTCCGATGCATTTAAAGCACTGCATCACAATGACAGATGATTAGTTTGGAACCATAGTGGAACACTTACGTACAGTCGACTCTACTCTCTCTGTCGTTTGCTTGCAGTGAGAATATTCTATTATCATTCATTAGGAAAGGATACTTCGTCAAAAATGTATTCACTATCAATCTTCATGCAACATAGTTTTGTCCAAAACATAACTGTGCGATCAGCAAAAAAACGTTCGTGTCGGTTGCGCGGGAAGGCAGCTTGAATGCGAAATTGTCAAATAGCCTTATAAACAAGAGTGTTAGAAATTGATCAATATTTTTAATGCAACTCTACGCCATGTACCTATTGTCTAGAGTGATCAAAGGCTACGCTAGGGTTTCTCAAATTCACGAAAACAAGTGTAATTAAAATATATCACTTTTTTGTTGGTCAACCAAAAACTACCATAGTTATTATTTGTTTTTATGAATTTTTAACACATCAGTTTGAAAATACTTCATTAGTATTCAATCACTCCTTGAAAACAACTAGTGCTTACTCAGTCATCTTTAAGTTAGAAGATCATCTAATTAGTGTTTAAGTTAATCTTTTCATAAATAATTAGACCGTTTGTACACGGTCACAACTTTTTTTTTGTTTATTTTTTTATGGCTGACTATCAGCCAACATTTAACGTCCACGGTAGCAGTTTTTGCATTACTTCGTAAGACGGACCCATATAAAATGGTAAATGTACACCGGCGGGGATCGAACCCGTGCACCTACGTGTCTCCTCCGGTCGCAAGGCGTATACGAATGCACAACCCAGAGCCACCGAGCTCGACACGGTCACAACTGCGATGGTCGGACAACAATATTAGGTTATTTTCTAAATCTCATAGACCGTAATGCGAATAGTATCGATAAAATTATCAAACATTGGGTACGCGTCATTGTACAATTGAAGCCGTTGGCAGATTAGAGCAAAAGTAAAGTGATAAACTATTCATCCGGAGAAGGAACCAACGTGTATGAGATAAAAAGCTAACCTAAAGCCGAACATTCGTGTATTCATGCAAAATTGACAGTGTTAAACTTTATTTCACATGGTAATGTTTTTGAGGACGCGTTGAAGATTGGGGAATTGGTGCGAATAACAAACCCCATTGTCGTTTGGCGATATTTATCGTCGGTTATTCAATGTCTACGTCAAATTATTGTACTGTCACAAACTGGTGACTCCCCAACTATGAAAAAATATAAATATGACTACGGACACAACACACGCAAACCGCCTTAACAGCACCAGCAGTTTGATTTCGCTAATAAAAGTTAGAGAGAAAAGGAGCGATTCATAGTCGTTTACTTAGACAGTCGTTACACATACGACTACACCAATAGTGGGAACAGTTTTTAAGCACGAAGCAAAATATGAAAAATAAGAGACAGCACACGAGAACCAATTGGCTTGCAAGAAGCAAATAAATTGTATTATCATGCTTACAATAACGTAAACATACTATAATCTTATTGGATTCTCCTATATTTGTCTTTAATGCTGCTCTATTTGCTTGCCTGGTTCAATTGCCGTGGCCCCCCCGCTTTCAACCGTTGCAACGTTCGAGACCAATTGGAAGTCGGCAGGTCGAAGTTGTTTTTGTCACTGTGGTCCTTTCTTCTTCGGGTGTTTGGCACGATATATGGTCAAAGTTGGCGTCCGTTGGCTATGTAAAACTGTCCGATCTTTCTGAAAAACAATATGGTACCAAAGTACAGTAAAAACAAAACTACTGAAGCGGGATGCGGACTGAGACGAAAGGTCGTCCAAGTCACAACAAAGCGTCGCAGGGATATAGTCCTTTTTCACTTCACACCGTTCGCATTTCGCCTTAGCTACGATTTAAAAAACACGTGCTACCAATCGCGGACCGATCTATATCTCTCGAGAACTTAATGCCTTTATGAGACGGCAAGAGGCCAACTTTATACTGCCAGAAGGTCATAGCTCAAGCATGATGAATGACATCCAACTGATTCATTCCCCTTCGGTAGGCCAGCCCCAAAGAACAACGGGAGAATTGAAGAAGTGCCGTGGGTTGTGAAGTGTTGCCAAAGGTAGAGGAGTCAGAATTTTTTGTTGCAAGCCAGGTTGAGGAAGCTAAGGACGATCTGAAAGCTCCTCAAGATGGTCCGTTCCTAACTATTGGCTGATAGCAAACGTTGGGCTTGCTTCACAGCAGGCTGTACAGGAAGCACGGTTGGGGGCCTATTCAAGCAAATTGGATATGGCAACAGGGAAGCAAATTGAATCCAAGATCACTTGGCGTCAACGTCGAGTGCAACGTTAAGCTAGAAATCGAAAGAGCGAATAAAAATGGCAGTATAAGCTTTGTACCAGTTTTTAAGTTCCTGCTGCCGCGTGTGGGTCGTCGAAAGGTCAGACCTTTGTGTGCGCTTACTGCGAAGTGAGTTTCACCGACTCTTAGTATGAATCTATGTAAATGGACCAATATTTCAAGCATCCGGCACTTTGTACAGCTAGAAACAAATTATGAATACTCGGATAACATATGGAGACAACACGACGTGCACACTGTTTCGCTGTTTTTAGGTGAAGCTAGATGTCTAGATACACAGAACATCGAATTTCATAATTGATAAAAAGGACAAGCATCTAATTATTTTCCATAAAAATGTTTCCATTCGTGCTTCAGCTGTTTAAGTGTTAGTAGATAGAAATTTAGTAACTTCTCAACGACTTGTCATTTCTTTAGCTAAATTTTCTACCATAAAAATATTTTGTGGTATGCTCTAAGTACATTTTCTGGATGTGCACGCAATAAACTGTCCTGTTCTTAGTTCAAAAACTGTTTGATGAAACAAATACGACATCGCTTCAGTCCGTGCAATATCTAAATGTATGGAAATAAACAAGAACTGTTTAGAGTGAAAAAATCATTTTTAACGCTGAAAAACTTGTCTGAGCTCCATCGTCTTGTCGTTCATCATCAATTGAACAACTTTGTTCCTTAATAATTAAGCACAATTTACGCAAGCTTTCATGGTACTTCTGGATAGGTGCCGTCCTTAACCCGAGAGCTAGTTCTAGTCAATGGCAGGCGCCACATTATGCCTGAACCCCAGGCAGCACGGAGCCCCGCAGACAACACTGAAGTGGTGCTAACTCCGCGGAACCGATGAGCCAATAGAGACTCCTCCTCGACCTTGGTTGAAAGCCAAGGTTAATAGCCGCAGCCCGCGCATGGGTCAAGGTGGGGCGGCCAGCCTTCAAAGCTGACTACCGGGATACCTCACACCTTGCCGTACCGCCTGCTGCGGACGAGTTGCTTTTGGAGGAGTAGAGGGGGATCGACTGCTTGGTGACGCGTCCAACAGAACGTCCTTGACTCACTTTTCAAAAAAAAAGGTCATTCTAGTGTCTGTCGACGGCATAGCTTCGATTTAAAAGGTTTCGCTTATCCTGTGGTTTTTACACTAAGCTTTTTAATGCAAAAATAACTCCATAGACAGTGATACGCGCATAGATTACATTCATTGGAGGTGGCGTTGAGGAACTGACGTCCGTTACAACCTTTAGGGTCAAAAATGCTACCTACTAGCCAATGCATCTAATTACTCAGACGGATGATTTAATATTAAGCCATGCTCTTCATGTAGCTCTTGAAGAGAAGGTCAATTGATTTGTGGCTTGGGCCGTTCGTCAACCATTATATTGTGTAATCCATACGATTATGGGTGTCATCGTTTTCAAAGCAATGCTGGGTGATGCCGTTGAAACTTTCGTTTCGTTTGCTCAGCGCGACGCTGTCGCCACCCGGTTAAAATAAAACATTTGTGTGTTTGCTCGTTCCTCTAAATCTAGCGTATATCTGTGAACATGTGCGATGCTATAATCAAACAACCAACTCTAGACACACTGGGCGGATTCGATGGACAAAATTGTCGTGAACAAGACTGCATCTCATCATCGTGTACCACACCAGAATATCAACAAAGACGCGACATCAAAATGACATAATAATTATTTCATGTGCGCACGAAGAAAACGAATGGAGGAAATCCGGCATATACGCGGTTCTGTGTACAACTCAAGCCGATACATCAGACTGGATACCGAAAAGCTCGCCCAAAATTTTTCAACGGAATAGAAGGCGTGTCAATTGATTTTCACTGCTATTCTGTATCTTCCTGTTGTTTCTTTTCGTTGGAGGGTTGGCCATTGTTACCGCGGTCATTCGCTATCTCCAACAAGTACGAGCGACCAAACGATAAGTTACTGTTCTGCCAAGTTAATGACCACTAACCAATCGTTGCCACGTACACCCACACACACTGAGTAAATGTGGATGTTCGAGAGGTTGTATCTCTTTGTTTACAATCCAACTGTTGCGCATCGATGTGTCGCAGTTGCTATTCATTGTCCCAGCGTGAGTGTACTTCTCGAGTAAGTGTAGTCGATTATCGTTTTCTGCGCATGGTTTTGCTTTTTCGTCGTTGACGGTTGCGTCCGATTGTCGTCGCGAACTTAAGAGCATCACGGAGGTAGTAGTCTGAGCAAGTAGAAAGAGCTGATTGCTTTAGTGCTAAAAGCGGAGAGAATTGTCTACCGTTCGCAATTGTCTCATTCAATGCTGAAATATATACAGGCTTAATTTTCCTCCACAGAGGTATTGTGGCTACTCAACACTGACTTTGGTGACTGTGTCCGCTATGAACCATCTAAAATTTTGCGATCGCAGTCCGTTGCAGACGAGGTTGCCTTTGTTGGCCAAGTAACGAATAGGGTTTATGTGTTGGGTGAAACCTAGATAACGCTTTGAAAGGCGACAGTTGATGCTGTGCTCGATGTGGTTGGTTGTAGTTAGCCTGAGGCCAAAGCACAATACAGTAGCAACTTTAAACAAAGGAATCGTCTCCATTTGAGCGTCCTTTGCGCAGAACGGAAGGGGTGGGGGATCAATTAGTGTCTGTTAGCGCTGTTCAGGGTGCAAATTATCCACCACCGGCGTTTTCCTGATGAAAGGTCTACCATGTTTGTCACTGCCTTTAAGAACTAACGTAATGTACGAAGGTATCAGAATCAGATGTCATGTCGAGCTCGGTGGCTTGGTGCATTCGTATGCGCCTTGCGACTGGAGGAGACACGTAGG